>QLOK01044118.1:383-11827 GCA_003313805.1 Tricholoma flavovirens | reverse complement strand
GATGGTTGGATCATGCACAACATACTGTACATGGGCCTGTCTATACCTCTGCTTGCAGTGAACGGGCTCGAGGGTATGGGATACCGAGTTTGGCTGTAAGGTTCTGTAGCCAGATGACCTGTCACATGGCTAGGCTCTCGGCCATGTATTCGGCTTCCATCAATGATAGAGCCACCATGGGTTGCTTCTTTGATTGCCAGGAGATTGGGCCATCAGCCATTTGGAAAACATAGCCAGAAATAGATTTGCGATCATTTACATTGGCGCCCCAATCGGCATCTGAATAGGCCAGGGGTTCGACTTCTCCCCCTTTATGGTAGATAATCCCTAAGTCACAAGTTCCATTAAGATATCAGAAAACATGTTTGACGGTGATAATACTCGACCCAACAATCCAACCAAAACACCTAAAATAGATGAATCGAGGTATAAACACAGGTCAGAGGAAGGGTGCGAGGTGGTCTAAATATCACCCAACACAATTACCGAGATTTTGAATGTGTTTCGATGGCGCAAAATGTGTTCGAACGACTTTCGATTGATCGCAAAGTAGTTTCGAGGAATGGAATAGTGGTTGATATGGGTTCCAAGGCTGTAACGGGGGTTCTAGATACTATTGGTTTCTTTCGAAATGTTCGCGAAGTTGAACGGAGGGGTAGAAGTGGGTTTCGATGACGTTCGAACAATTTCGAACTTAGTTTTAAAACAAAGGATCAACGCGCGAAGTCGATCGATATCGACTTAAGATACTAAGACTACTGGTGAAGCTCAATCTCTATCATTGCTTGTTGTTGTCAAGAAATACAGGAGTATATATGTTTTTCTGAGTGATAAGGCTAAAAGGGGAAAATGCCATGAGGGTGGCATGAGGTAAAGAAAACATATGGAAGAACAAAAGATAAGATATCAAAAGGAGATGAAAAGATATCAATGTGAGAGGTAATAAAACGAAATAAGGAAGGTCTATTGTTTGCAAAATGGGTCTAGAACATCGCAAATCACTAAGTACCTTGGTCTATACCTTGGATTTGACATGTACCATGTTCCCATGACCAGAACATGTTGTGCCAAGCTCGGAAATGCAGGGGACATTGGGGGAATCTGTCCGAAGGTCGAAAGGATTGGTCTGATGAAGCTGAGGATGCGCGAAATTGTTCAAAATTGTTCTAAGGGTTCGTGAAGTGGTTCGAAGTCGTGCAAAGCCATTCGACATGAGTTTGTCGATGTTCGGGAGTGTTCGTCGATCGAATGTGATTTTCGAAAATGTTCGACAATGGTCAGTCAAGGCTGTAGAAGGCGCAAAGAGAGATCGACATGGTTCGAAACCATTCGAAGTGATTTCGACGAAGTTCTGGATGTTTGATGTGGTTTGTTTTGATGCGATCGACGTGTCTCAGACCTACACAGGGCAAGTGGACCTATCAATGGCTGACCAGTGAGCAGGGCTGGAGTTACTGATAAATTGACTGAGTGTTTGCACTGCAAATGAGATGTTGGGTTGTGTGCTGATTGCTGCATACATAAGTGATCTGATAGTGCTTTGGTATTTGGGGATATCATAGTGTTCATTGTCTGGTGTCTTTACCAATTTGACATTTGGGTCCAGTGGCATACTGACAGGGTGTGAATCTGCCATTCCAAACTTCTCCAGGACCTTCTTCATGTATTGTGTCTGTTTGATTTTTAGGGTACCTGCCTCCATGTCCCTCTCCAATTCCAATCCTACTATCTGCTTTGCCTTCCCCAGATCCTTGATCATGAAGTACTTCCCTGGCTCAGCTTTCATATCTGTGATGGCATCAATATCTGATCCAAGAATAGTCATGTCGTCAATGTGGACTGATGTGATCAACAAATCTTGATCAGTGTGCCTAATATAGATGCATTGATCAGAGAATAGCTGTGTGAAGTCCATTTTGAGGAAGGTTTGATTAAGCTCCTTGTTCCAGGCCTGTCCTGCCTGTTTCAGCCAATAGAGAGGCCATAAGAGCTGTCATACTCTCCCAGTTCCATCATCATATTCTGGTGGCTGCATCATAAAGATTACCTCATCCAATGTCCCATTGAGGTATGTGCCTACTACATCGACCACATGGATCACAAGTCCTAATTTCGTTGTGAGTGCTATTAATAGCTGGAAGGTTTCCAGCTGCATAACTGGTGCGAAGGTTTCCATGAAATCTATTCCAGGGATCTGAGAACATCCTTTCTCCACAAGTCTCGCCTTGTGTTTTGTGATCATCCTGATGTGATCGCATTTGATGTGGTATACCCATTTACTTGTGATTGCCTGCTGGGCTGGTGGTAAGTCAACCAATTTGAATGTACCTCATTTGGTCAACTGGGTTATCTCAGCATCCATCCCCACCTTCCACTTTTCCCAATCCGGTCTACCCTTGGCTTCCTTTACCAACTGAGAGCAGATCATCCTTGAGCATTACCCCAATCATGGCATCATCCACTGTGATATAGCCAGATTCCTCCACTGCTGGCACTTGGTGTTGCCATTCCTTTGGTCCATGAGAATTCAGGTTATTCAGCAACCTGTAATTCACCAGTGGTTGTGCAGTGATGCGGGTTGATCATTCCTGAGGTACTGGTAACTTTGATGGGGTTTTTGATGTGTGATGCAGTTCCTTCTCAGGTGTGTTCTGTGCCTGGATTTCTGCTCCACTCGACGTCTGCTTGTCATTTTCCTCACTCTCCCCCTCAAGCGGCATAGGGTGAGTAATTTCCACATCATGTGATTTCTCCCCCTCAATTTCAAATACCATGTTCCATGAGGTGAGAATTTGGTGGGTGTTAGGGTTGTAGTACCTGTAGCCCTTTGTATCATCAGCTACACCCACAAAAATAAATTGCCTTGATTTCGGGTTGAGCTTGGCATTTTTCCTGTTCTGCTGCAAGACCCAGCAAGTTTTGCCAAATTCCTCCAGATTTGACATGTTTGGCTTCTTTCCCCAAAAGACTTCATCAGGCACCTTGTGATCTTTGATCGCACGCATTGGGGATCTATTTTTAAGATAAGTCCCATAAGCGACTGCTTCTTTCCAAAGGGAGTAAGGTAGATCATGCTGATGTAACATTGCCCATGTGTGTTCCACTAGCATTCGATTTAGTTGTTCAGCAATTCCATTCTGTGATGGTGAGTGGGGTGTCGTAACATCCAATTGAATACCGTTATCCAATAAGTATTTCTTAAACTCCTTGCTAAGAAATTCCCCTCCTCCATCCACGTGAAGTTTCTTGAGTTTGTGATTAGTTTGTGTCTTGACAAAACTCTTGTACTGTTTGAATTTCACAAGCACCTCTGATTTCTGTTTCATAAAATATGTCATCATGCACCATGACTTGCCATCCGTGAATGTGACAAAATACCAATCTCCCCCTGGAGCCTGAGTGTGTGCCAGTCCCCATAGATCACTGAGTGTGAGATCTCTGATCTCTTTGATCTCAGTTGGTCTATTTTTGGGAAAAAGTTGGACATGCTGCTTGGCAATGATGCATACCTTGCACTGCACTGCAGGCTCCACTGTCCTATCCACCTCCATTCCCAATACCATCCCTTTATCCTTCAGCATCTTTACTGACCTCATATTCATGTGCCCAAAAATCCTATGCCATTCATCCCATGTTCTCCCGTGCTTGGCAGGGCATGTTTGGTCTTGTATGGCTATCCCCTTGATATTCATGTCAAATAGCCAATTTGATATCTGTCCTTCCATAATGATCATGCCATTGGGTGCTCGGAATCTGACTCCTGGTGCCAAAAATAGAACAGCCACTCCAGCTTCGAGTGCACATGAGATCGAGATAAGATTGAATGGAGCATCGGGTGCATGTACCACATTTTTCAGGGTGATTTTTGAGGTTTTCCCCTCCACAGTAGTCTGTAACTGTATAGTCCCTCATCCTAATCCAGGGGTTTTCCCAAAACCGGAAATTAGATGTCCTGGTGTCAGGGTGTAATGAATAAAAATGTCATGGTCCCACACTATGTGTGAAGTGCATGCTGAGTCAGCCAGCCAAGAATCTGGTGAAACAGCAAGTGCTGTGTCCTCTCCACAAAATGCAAATTTATCGTCATCTGCCACTGCATTGGCTTCTGTTGTCTCCTTCTGCTTTCCTCCCAATTTAGACTTCTTCTTGCACTGCCGACTGATGTGCCCCTTTTCTCCACATCCAAAACAGGTGATGTTGGGATTTACCTTCTTTTTCCCATGCTTTCCTGCCAAGGCCGTATCGTCGGAGTTTCTGAGGCTAAGCCATCTATCATGTTCCAGGATGCATGTGATAAGCTTCAAGGTGTCCTTTATATCTGTAGTGTCAATAGATGCAATATAGTTATTCCAGTTTTCAGGTAGTGAGGGCAGCAAATTTATACAGAATTCCTCCCTGTCAATCTTCTGTCCTAGACTGTGCAGCTCCTCCTGATAGCTGTGCAATGTCTAATATGTTCTTCAATCAGTGTGTCATCCTCACATTGTGATCGGAATAATTTCCGCCATGCCTGAACAATTCCCAGCACTCCCTGAGCTTCAAGTAAAGATTTCAGTGTGTCACACGCTTCTTTTGCTGTTGCCAAACTCGTGACATATACCAACATCTTGTCAGCTACCCTCAATCAGATTGTAGATAGTGCTGTCCTATCCTTCTTTTTCCATGCTGCCTTTCCTACCATGTCTGATGGTTGAGTGATCATTCCTTCAATATACTCCCACAAATCTTGTCCTGTCAAGATGTCCATCATTTTGATCTTCCATATGGCTTAATTCTTGGCACCTGTCAATGGTTCGATCCAGTAGATGTTTGTGTGCATTGATATTTCGGTCATGGTTACTGATTGATCTGGGGTGTCAAAAGTTCGAGTTTAGCATGTACAAGAAATTTCAGTTAAGGCCAGGGCCCATAACCTGTTGAGAAGTAGAGGACTCGAAAGAATGAGTGAGCTTCAGTTGGTTATTTTTGCAAAGTACTATGTACAAGAATATATATACTGCTTCGGGTCATTGCCCATTGTAAACTAAACAACTAAGTGAGAGGTGGTATCTATTTATGGCAGTGCGCTCTGCCACATTTGTCCTTGTTCAGTTGTGCTAAGTATAGCATTGGAGTTGCCATATTCGGCTCCACTGATCAATGCTCAACATCATCTTTGCAGGTTTGGGTTATGCTGAGTATCCAAAGCAGCATAGGTAGCATAAAGAATGACCTCAATGTATTTGTCCAATGAATCAATGATTCTTGAAGCTAGTTGAGCTAATTAATGCTGTAGGGAATGTGATTGGATTTCTGGCCATGTATCAATCACATGCATTACAACATGTCTCAAGCTTGATCTGAATGTACACAGGGTGTGTTGATATCATCCATTCCATATGCACCTGGGCATTGGATCCTTCATCGAACTGTGCACCCATGTACTAGATATGTGGAATGGGTGGAATGGGAAAGTCGACCATTGCCAAGACAGTTGCAGGAAAGCTTGATGATGGGGAAACAAGCTGAATGTGTCAAATCTGGAGGAATTTGGCAAAACTTGCTGGGTATTGCAGCAGAACAGGAAAAATTCCAAGCTCAACTTGCAATTTATTTTTGTGGGTGTAGCTGATGGTACAAAGGGCTACAGGTACTACAACACTAACACCCACCAAATTCTCACCTCATGGAATGTGGTATTTGAAGTTGAGGGGGAGAAATCACATGATGTGGAAATTACCCACCCTATGTCACTTGAGGGGGAGAGTGAGGAAAACAACAAGCAGACATCAGGTGGAGAAGGGATCCAGGCACAGAACACATCTGAAAAGGAAATGCATCACACAACAAAAACCCCATCAGAGATACCAATACTTTGGGAACAATCAACCCATATCACTGTGCAACCACTGATTAATTATAGGTTTCTGAATAATCTGAATTCCCATGGGCCAAAGGAATGGCAACATCAAGTACCAGCAGTGGAGGAATCTGCCTTCATCATGGTGGATTATGCAATGATTGGGGCATCACTGGAGGATGATCTGATCTTGGTAAAGGAAGCCAAGGGCAGACCAGATTGGGAAGAGTGGAAGGAGGGAATGGATGCTGAGATATCCCAGTTGACCAAATGAGGTACATTCAGATTGGTTGACTTACCATCAGACTGGCAGGCAATTGCGAGTAAATGGGTGTACTGCATCAAACACAACCATTTTGGGATGATTACAAAGCACAAAGCGAGACTCATGGCAAAAGGATGTTCTCAGATTCCAGGAATAAATTTCATGGAAACCTTCACACCAGTTATGCAGCTGGAAACCTTCTGCGAATTAATAGCACTAACAACGAAATTAGGACTTGTAATCCATGGGGTCGACATTGTAGGCACATACCTCAATGGGACATTGGATGAGGTAATCTTTATGATGCAGCCACCAGAATATGACAATGGAACTGGGAGAGTATGGCAGCTCTTATGGCCTCTCTATGGGCTGAAACAGGTGGGACAGGCCTGGAACAAGGAGCTTAATGAAACCTTCCTCAAAATGGACTTCACACAGCTATTTTCAGATCAATGTGTCTATATTGGGCACACCAATCAAGATTTGTTGATTACCTTGGTCCATATTGACAACATGACTATTCTTGGATCAGATATTGATGCCATCACAGATACATATGAAAGCTAAACTGGGGAAGTACTTCATGATCATGGTTCTGGGGAAGGCAAAGCAGATAGTAGGATTGGAATTGGACAGGGACATGGAGGCAGGTACCCTAAGAATCAAACAGACACAATACATCAAGAAGATCCTGGAGAAATTTGGAATGGCAGATTCACACCCTGTCAGTACACCACTGGACCCAAATGTCAAATTGGTAAAGACACCAGGCAATGAAAACCACAATATCCCTGAGTACCAAAGTGCTATTGGATTGCTTATGTACACTGTACACAGCAATCAGCACATGACCCAACATTTCATTCGCAGTGCAAACACTCAGTCAATGTATGAGTAACCCTGGCCCTGCTCATTGGTCAGCCATCAAACACATTTTCTGATATCTTAACAGCACTTGTGACTTAGGGATCATCTACTGTAAAGGGGGAGAAGTGAACCCCTGGCCTATTCAGATGCCAATTGGGGCGTCAACATGAATGATTGGAAATCTATTTCTGGCTATGTTTTCCAAATGGTGAACAGTCTGATCTCCTGGCAATTGAAGAAGCAACCCATGGTGGCCCTATCATTGATGGAGGCCAAATACATGGCCAAGAGCCTAGCCATGCAACAGATCATCTAGCTATGGACCCTTACTGCTGAACTCAGTATCCCATACCCTGGACACACCACACTCAACATTGATAACCAAGGAGCCATCAATTATTCTAACAATGTGATCAATCATGGCCACACTAAACACATTGACATCCAACATCATTTTGTATGTGAGAAACTCATCTCTAATGAGATGCAATGTCAGTACTGTGCAATGGATGACAACTTAGTGAACATACTCACAAAGCCACTACCAAAGCCAAACACAATGATTTTATCAAACAGCTAGGAATGGCATAGGAGTCAGGGGGAGTGTTGAGCATTGATTGGCAGAGCCAAACACAGCAACTCCAATGCTATAATTAGTGCAACCAAATAAGGATGATCATGGCTGAGTGCATGACCGTCAATAGATACTGCCTCTCACTTAGTTGTTTAGTTTACAGTGGGCAATGACCCAAAGTAGTATATATATTCTGTACATAGTGCTTCACAAAAATAACCAACTTAGTTCACTCATTCTTTCCAGTCCTCTACTTCTCAACACATGTTGCTCTGCCTGGTGATCCACAATTGTACAGCACCTGGTCCACATGTGTGGCATGGAAAAATCTGCCAGAGGAAGAGTTCATGGAGAAATATGGGAATGAGGTCTTGTCACCATATAAGATGCCTACTGAGGAGGAACTGGAACTTGGGTGGTGATGACTAGCCTGAGAATGCAGGATAGATCAAATTATATCCTTCTTGACCTTGGATGTTTGTCCCTTTGCAATGAACTGGTAGCTAGTGTTGCCAATGGCTAAGCCAATCATTTTCGAAAAAAAATAAGATATGGCTTCAAATAAAATAGACAAAATTATGAGAATGTTTGAGCATATAGATCTGCCCAAACACTGGTGGGTCTTCTGCCAACACTCAGTGCGAAAGGATGTTTTGATGGAGATAATAGGGTTGTTCACAGTAGCCATTTTTGGGCCATTTTTGGCTCATTTTTGGCTTCATTTTTTGATCATTTTTGGTCATTTGGCAGAAGAATGATCAGAATGGACCGAAAAATGAAGTCAAAAATGATGAGAAAAATGGCTACTGTGAACGCTCTGAAACGCAAACATCCTGAAAATGAAGCAAAAATGTATTTTACCTACCTCTGGCAGTCCTTGGCACATTCAAACTCCACCTCAAAGGACTTCACAAAATTATTAGCACGAGTTCTGAGTTCATCACCAGGCACCCATTGGCATACTTTCAAGGCTTTTATTTACAAGTTGTCGAGGTGTGAGCAATGGAGATTATGTAGTAAATATATATATTCTTTTGTGCTACTTACAAGTAGAACTAAAAAAGAAAACAGTTATGGCTAGTGGAAAGCATCCCCTTCATTTTGTTGTCCCCATCGTTTTGTTGTCCCCATCATTTTGTTGTCCCCATCATTTTCCATCCCTGTCATTGCTTCATCCCTGTCGTTTCGTCCTCCCTGTCATCATCCCATTCCCATTCTCTATCCCTCCTCTATTCCCCTGTCATCATTCTCATCAGCATGGAGGTGGTGACAAACCATTAGCACCTGATCAACCCCACGAGCAAGGGCTCGCAGTGGTGGGGGGCAGGTGCTGGGATGCTGTCTTATCTGCCTGGTCTTCATGCACCTGGTGTTGTAGCTGAGATGCACCCATGATGCACCCTACAAGCAGTTGCTCATACATAGGTGTGGGGTGGGTGCCGTTATCGTCATTCCACCCACTATCCACCCCACGAGCAGTTGCTCATGAGGCTGGGGGCAGATGGTGCATTGTCTGTCACCATTGTTGCTGGGGCTGTCATCCCCCATCAGTCCCACAGCTGCAGAGGAGTTTGTTAGTAACAAAAAACTGAAATGAACAAGAAAGAAACATACCTAGCCCTTTTTTGTGTTCCTCATTGTAAGGTGCTGTATCCATCACCTGCACCTTCTGTTCTTGTCCCATCCTTGTTGTCCCCCTCACCATGCGCTGCTGTTCTGGTCATGTTGTGTTGTTATCCATCCCATCCTGTTGTTGTTGTTGTTGTTGTTGTTGTTGTCTGCCCCCTTGTTATCAGTTGCAGTGTCATCCTGTCCTATTGTTTTTGTCATCATCATGGCTCTCCTTCTTTTTCGTCATTGTGCCCTCCCTGTCTTTGCTGTGCCAGTTGATTGCAGCAGTGGGGTGCTGGTGGCCATCGTTGTCTTTGCCTTGCCATCCACCCCTTTCCCTGTTGTTCCTGTTGTTGGCCATAGCCCTGATCCATTATCCAACACATGAGCAGATGCCCATAGCAGTGGCATGGGGTGTGGGTGTGCCATCTTAGTGCTGTCTCTCATGGTAAATAACATAGATAAAACCTAGAAAAGAAAAAGAAAACATCAGTTAGTTGAAAAGGAAAGAAAAGAAAAGAAATTGAAAAAACAAGTTACCTAGGGCCCAAATGACCTCTGTCATCATTTGGGCCCAATGTGGTCATTTTGCGGTTGCTGGTGGCATTGAGTCAACATGGGAGTGGTGACAGAGTAATGGTGGGGTCGAGGGAGAGGGCGTTGTGTCAATGGTGCATCAGAGTGGAGTTTGAAAGAACGATAAATGAGATATTCTCTTGCTTTGAGCTTACCATGACTTGGTTCACCCAGATTGACTGATGGTTGTTGTATCCATGTTGGAAGAGTAATGTCTCAAATGCAATCTTGTATTGCCTGTAGCTCTGTAGGTGTAAAGCTGAATGGCACTGTGTCTGCAGGAATATAGTCACTATCATCACCATCATCTTCATCATCAAAATTGAGGTCATAGGGAACTGGACTTGGATGGGTTTGTGTAACTGTAGGGGTTGAGGATGATTCAGACATGCTTGAACCAGCAGTAAACGAGGAAGATGGTGAGGGAGACATGGGTGGTGGTGTATGTTGCATTGGCATCAGCATGGTAGTCTCATATTCAGCTGTCTCCTGGAAAAGACCTTCCAACACTGTGAAACCCTCACAGTATGGAAACCCACTGTTTTTTCCGCCACTTAAGTAAGGGAAATTGGGGGGAAAAACCCTTCTTAGGGTAGAGTTTTCACACTTTTATGACTACCACAGTAGAATAAATTTCATACATTATTTAGAAGAAAAGATCACTCTTAAATTTGTGAAAAAGGAGGCTTTTCCAACTTGTAAGGGATGAATAAATTTAAAATGGATGAATTTCACACAATTTTTGACCCATCTCATACCCCTGATTTCATCCCCTAGGGTTGATGTCCATCTTGTCAAGGGTGTAATTTTATACATGTAGACTAGATTCATTTCACCTATTTTTGAGAGGTTTTCATAACATTGAGTTAGTGGTTTATCATCCACTGCTGTAGATTTTCAGATAAAATTTCATCCATTTATAGAATAATTTTCACCATATTATTGGAGTAGGTTTGCAAACCACTAAAATACAAAATATACTCAAAAGGATGCAGAAAGAAAAAAAACCCATGAAAAGGTTCCCAAAAAGAGATCAGTACTTAAGAGTATATTCAAACTCACACTTCACTGCTATTCTATGTCCCAGACTAGAACTCAACAAAGAACTACTCAAAACTGTTGGGTTTATGACGATAGGAGAGAGTAGATTTCGCTTAGATAGTGGGTGTAAAAGAAAGGAAGGAACTGTCTGTGTTTCTCCTATAATCCGTTCTACTTATTCTACAATGTATAAATAGATATATCTCTAAATATAGATTGTAGTTCTCAAACCGGATAGATTGATCACATGTGATCATAGCGATCACAAGGTTCTGATCCCATCAGCGCCTGATGGAAGCGCTTGATCCCAACACTCCCCCTCAAGTCTAGGATGGTTTGAGTTCGGGGTTTCTTTCAGGTGCGTTAAAACCTCTATGCGGCGGAAAAACCCTGTGGGTAAAAACCTGCTCGCATGCGAGGAAAGCTACTGAGTTATTTTGTTGGTTGTATTCCCATCTCTTCCCTATGTCGCGTAAATTTCGGTTTTGGTAAAGCCTTTGTTAATATATCCGCTGTTTGTTCTGGATCGCGACAGTTTTGTATATCAAGAACTTTGTTAGTTACGAGATCTCGAACCCAGTGATGGCGAATTGCGATATGTTTTGATCGCTGGTGGAATTGAGGATTGTGAGTTAATATAACTGACCCCTCGTTATCGCCTTGAATTCCTA
>QLOK01044116.1:0-12316 GCA_003313805.1 Tricholoma flavovirens | reverse complement strand
TGAAGAGCAAGACCTCTAAGTAGTACACCTTATATACAGTAGAGAGTGACCCCCTATCTACCAATCAGAGAAGATGGACGGAATCAATGAAGGGAAACAATAAAGGTACTAATAGAAGAAAGAATAGGACAAAAGGTCGGAGATGGAGAGGGGAAGAAATAGGGTAGACATCCGTAACGATGGTAAGCAAGATTGAATAAAGAAAAACAGATCCGGTCCGTTGGTCATAGCGAAGGTGGCGTCACCCAATCCATTTAGGAAAACTGTAACAACACTAGAAACATGAAGTGTTGAGACCATGGGAATGCAACTGACAATGGTGATCGAACTTTTCAATGAGTCATTTGATGCTGTTATTACTCTCCTCCACCACTTGGTCACGCCGCCCTGGTATTTTACTAATAATACTTAAACTCGTTTTCTAGATCATACCTTTTTCTAATCAGTCACCATGATGACTTCCCCCATCCAAATGTAAGTTTTGCTTCTTTCTCTTCAACTACTTATAACTAATAAACTGTTCCTTTTCCTATGTAGGTTACAGTATCTTCAGCTCAACAACAGCTATGCAACGCCACCACACAATACCACCCTCCTCCCTGTTCAAATGGGTTGTGAGGCTCTTGTTTTGGCATAGGTGATTGAAGAGGGGTGTCGTGAGACCAGAGGAGTGGGATACCTGTCAGGTATGCCCCCTATTGCTATCTCCACCTACCTCAACTCACAAGCACCTGCCACCACTACCTGATAATGATGGAGACAGTGGAGGAGGACAGGAAGGCAAGGAGGATGGGGACCACACAGCCACTGCTATTACCACCACAGCACCCCCAATCACCACCGCGAGCAACTGCTCATGGGGTACAAATGGGGACCAGTGGGACCATGATCCCACCATCTATGACCTAGCACCAGCACTGCTACTGAAGAAAGGCAAGGGTGACAAGGACCATGAGAACAACGAGGACACTGACAATCAAGACATCCAGGACCAAGGCAGGGACCAGACGATGACAGGGACAACAAGGATGGACAGATGAAGGGGGCAATCCACACCCCAGGAATGACAAACAGGGGGACAACAACGGGGATACCAGTACCAACCATGGTGACAGATGACACACCACCCACCCACAGCCTCATGAGCAACTGCTCGTGGGGTGGAAGGTGGGTGGAATGATGGTGACAACTGGGGACGGAGAACAGGGACAATGATGATGATGATGGTAGGATACAGGATGGGGTATGGGGGCCAACAACTACTATGGGATGGACAGGGACAGGAAACAACAACAACAACAGGGATGGGGATGGAAATGGGGCACAACAATGATGACAAGTGGGGGACCATGATGAACTGGTGGGTGGAATGACAATGGATGGATGACAGGTATTGGAGATGGCAGGAGATGGCAGGGAGGGGGCACAACATCAACAACAAGGGGAAACAAGAGATGGCAGGGAGGGAGAACAACGATGAACGACAAGGGGACACAAAGGGGCAGGGGCACCTGAACTGCCACTACCACTTCCCTCAGGCTCAAATTTCATGTGGGTTCTTTTTATTTTTTATTTTTGTTGTCTGTACCTTATATAATGGTATGGTATTTAATTTAGTAGTAAGTAACTATACAATACACTATTTGACAATGTAGAATGTGAAACACAAGGCAAATATTGTGTACACACCACAGTGAATATACACATGGTGTTGCACCTGCAGTATTTCATATCAGACTGGGGTAAAAACCTGTCACCATGGTTGTGGTGTTCAAATGGGTGCAGTGTTGGCAGGTGCAGGTGTGGTGTGTGAAATGTTACCTGTGGTGTGACCTGTGATGAACCCTACTTGTCAAAAAGAAGGATACAGATGAAGAGTGAGTAACCAAAGCAGAAAGAGCAGCCAAGTGAAAAAAAAACAGTGCCAGTATGAAACAAAAAGCCACAGAAACCAGAAATGTGAAGGCAAAGTGGCCAGCACTAGTAGATCAAAGTCTCAATCATGGATTAGAAGAAGTTTTGGGCAACAGAGAAAATGCCAATGTTGATCATAACACCAATGCTGACATGGACAGGGAGCTAGATGCTGTGGTTGATCCTGGGAGAGTGGCAGAGTTAGGGTTTCAAAGAAGAGCAATGGGCTCACTATGGCAAATGAGAGAAGACTGGAAATTAAAGCTATAAAGGGAAGAGCTGCCCAGATCTTGAGGTTGGCAGTCCCATGGATGACTTCATTAATGCACATGCTTGCATTACATGTCAAAGGGTCATTCCAGAGGTGTACTTTGGCAACAATTGAACACATGAGTTTATTAATCCATTCTTTGTATACAATGAGTCACAAGTCAATCAGCATGCAATGATCATCTCCTCTGTGACTCAACTACTTCATCTGGCTGTACTTGTTGCACCCCAAAAGACTGCATTATCTGCTGCAATCTCTGTGACCCCAGATTTTTCAAGCAGTACCATGTTCCATTAACCAAACAAACCCAAATTCCTGCCAAATACCACACCAAACCATTCGAGATGACCACCACAAGCAACAACCTCAAGACAGCAATCTTCGACTGGCAGTGCCAACACACAATTGAAAAGTTCAGGAATCCTGTAGTCTGTTGACTGGGTGCTAAGTAGCTCATATTTGATGAGATCATTGAGCACCTCATTGCCTGTGCACACTCCCAGACTCAGCTGTCAACTATCAAACATCTCATCATGGAGACCAAGTGGAGAAGGGACTGGGCTGAGGAACTTGGAGAATCTCTCCTCAAGATAATTCATTCCCACTTTCCTCAACTTGCTCTAGCCACATTGACATCTGATGTGACATCTTTGAGAATTCACTTAGGCATTCATGCATAGGAAGGGCACAGAGAGGTGCATTAAAATACTAGATAGTGACAGTGTAGGCTAGTTGGGTGAAAGCTCGTTGATATGTCCACATCGCAGGTAGTACTTGGGAC
This sequence comes from Tricholoma flavovirens, assembly GCA_003313805.1. Classification (NCBI taxonomy): domain Eukaryota; kingdom Fungi; phylum Basidiomycota; class Agaricomycetes; order Agaricales; family Tricholomataceae; genus Tricholoma; species Tricholoma flavovirens. The sequence goes on along the minus strand of QLOK01044116.1, from coordinate 9,350 downwards.
GCACACCAGCACTTTTCGCATTGCGGATACAGTCATACACCTCCCAGTGGGACACCACCATCCAGTGGGACAGTCAACCTTTTTGCCTTCCTCATACTCTATACTGCCTTGGAGTTAATTCATATATGTTTATTAAGTGCCAACCTATCCTTTAGTAAGTCCTTGGCCCAAAATTGTATATATTTGTGAGTGTAAGTCCGGAATACTTGTCAAAAATACACAAAACAAGGATTTCTGGAACCAAAAGACCATTTTTCTCCAACTTTTTTTGAGATCCATATTCTTATATAGAATTAAAAAGACCTTCAACAGCCTGATTATTATTTTGTGTGGCGGGTAGACATTCCTGAGCCATTGACTTGTAGAGCATCTCAGAGGGTGTCACATCATGCATTCCAAAAGGGGAAGTGATCGAATCTGGTATCTCACTGCCCAATTTCACCTCCTCACCACTTCAAAAATTCATTTCCGATGGGCCGGCACGCAAAATCAAAGACCAAGGCACGCCAAATATATGTTGAGATAAGTGAAAAATGGAAGGCACGTGCAGCAGAGCTTTACAACGCAGAACTCGAGAAGGAACCAGGCCAGACAAAAAAGGGTCTTTGCAAGATTTGCAAGCAAGTGGAGGAGGAATGTTGGAAGGAGGAGAAGGTCAGAATCAAGGTACTGCTTGAGAAACTGGTTCCGAGGCCAAAAAAACCAGAGGGTGACGAATCTGGGTCTGAAGAGGAGGAGGAACCTGCTGAAGACAATGCGATCGATGCTGATTGATAAGATCAGTAGCTTCCAGATTTGGTGTTATCTCTGGTGACATGACGTGTCCCACTGGCCGGTTTTTCACTGATATCCAGGTTTCAAACTGATTCTCAGATCCTAAGCTACATACCACATATAGTCCACGTATATTGCAGTATAATATTTAGATATGAGTAGTACACTAATGTTTGTAATCCCTGATTGGCAGCTACTGTGCATGTTTTGTATTCCGAGGCTGATTTAATTTCACTGTCCCACTGGGCGGTGTATGACTGTAACAGGTCTATACAGTAGTCCAATCGGCCTCAATCGACCTTGAACTACTTCAATTGCATTTTCAAGCAATACTGCGCAACATTGAGCCCCTCGAACCTCTTTGTTCTAACTTCAAGCACTAGCAGGACTTTCCCAAACCTCGTATGACCCCTTCGAACCTTATTCGATAAGTTTCAATCATGTGACAAACATTCAATTGACCATGAACAACAATATCGAGCCCATGGTAATTCTCGAGCTCTTCAATCGAGATCAATCTTTATTGAACTTCTTCAAACAACTTCGCAATATTTGCTACAAGTCCTAATATACATCTCAATCAATTTACGAGCCCTACAAATGTCTTTGAACCCTCCTCGATTGACTTCGAACAAGTTCAATCAAACTTCGAGCATACTTCCCTCACTTTGGCGGCCTTATTCATTATTATTGGACATTCGTACTGCACCCCTGCACCTTGTGACATCATATGACAAGCTTATCACATGAAGAACAATAGGCAGGATTGTATTTTGAACATCATGAGAGGATTTTCGAAGTATTTCAGACTCCTCAAAGGGAACACATGTATGTACCACATGATACCCTTTCAATTGTCTCGCATTTGCATCATTTCATCATCTACCCATCCTATTTAGCCCCATATTACCATTCTCATCCTGCCTCATGTAGGCCTCATGTTCAATTTCCTTTTTAGTACTATCTTTCATATGTCATATAAACATTGTATTAGGTACTTTTTCAAAAGAATATCATTTGTGTTATCATCCCAGTAGTCTGATTCAAGTGGTCATACACTTGAGTCCAAGTATTTTGTCTTAGTTCGAAGTTTTGTGAAATCATTGCACCTCTATATTGAGCTTCCCAACCCTTGTCTCTACCTTGATATTATCATATTCTCCTCGCTTTTACCTTGCTCATTACATCCCCATCGACTCTCTTCTCATAATACTTGTTCCTCGTACTCTGATTGACTGAACTTCTATTGTGTCCCTAATATTTTATTGTGATCTTGATATTTTCTTGAACTCTCTTCAATATCCCTTGCTATCCCTCACTATTAACCCCCCCAACCTTGACCTAGGTCTTGATATTCAGTACCACCTCACTACCTTCCTCTAACCTGTGTTATACCATACAAAGCTCTTTTTAGGTGTTTTGTTTGGGTTTCCTGGTTGAGTATTATCAGTGTAGTGCTTCCTGACCCGCAAAGTGGAAACAGACCTAAAGAGGGTGAGACAAGCAGCGAGGGTGGGATGGGTACCACACTTGCATGGTCTCGCTGGGGACCTCTAGGCTGAGAGACATACTCTTTGGGCCAGACTTTGTGTGGAGGTAGAAGTGTGAAGGCGAGAAAAGGGCATGGTGGGTGGGTCAAAGAAAAGCAGCAGGAGCAGAACAGGACTGCCCACTGAATGCTGGCAAAATTGTTGTGGCATGGAGGACAAGGGAACACATGCCATGCCACATGTTTGCCCAAAGACTAAACTCTAATCTTTTACTTGTGCCTCATTACATAATAGAGCCACAATCTTTGAGAATTCACTTAGGCATTCATGTATAGGAAGGGCACAGAGAGGTGCATTAAAATACTAGGTAGTGACAGTGTAGGCTAGAGGCTAGTTGGGTGAAAGCACATAGTGCTTCCCAACCTGCAAAGTGGAAACAGACCTAAAGAGGGTGAGATGAGCTGTGAAACCCATAAATAAGGAGTCTGGTGATGTGTTGAGTGAGTCTCAGCATCCATTAGGTTTAGGAGGCAGATGATTAGCTTACTATTTTCACAGAGCATTAGTGAACACACAATGTGTTTATGACAATGGTGTGGTGTAGCTCTGGGCATGCCTGTAGGTACAGGGCAAGGATCTGTGCATGCTTTCACAGGTACAAGGTGAACACATCGCTTGCCCATCGTCCAATGACCTTCATGGTTTCCAAAGGGACACCATGTACTCTAGAGTGGAGCTGATCCGGATTCCATGGCCCTGCAAGGGATCTTCTCCAGCATCTCGGGCAGCTCAAGCGAGGCAGCTGATGAATGTTTTGTTGGTTAGTGGCTGATGACCCGATTTCCATCTGTAGGTGAAGAGGTGACCATCTGGAGGTGGCTGGTTGACTAGCATGTGGTTCTCGAGACCTGTGTAGGGGTCTGTGTGTCCATTTTGTTATGCCCAGGAAACATCCTTGCCTTCAGAGGATGCTTGTGTGAATGGTAGGTGAAGGACAGTGACATGAAGCCCATTATGATCTCTATCTTGTTTGAGACTGGCCGGAGTTGCATGTCTGGTGGGGTCAAAACTGTCAAGCCACATTACTGTGAACTCACCAACACAGCTGGCAGCATAGAAGCACATGGCCAGGCAGGCGATGGCCACAGCATTGAGGGGGTCTTGCAGGTTAAGCTGTCCCTTCAGCTTGGTTATGTAGTTGGGTGTGTATGGGCAGTGTTTCTTTCATTTTGATGAGAGTGGGGTGAGTTTGGATGCTGCTGTGAGGAGGGCCTTCATTTCTGGTTCATTTAGCTGCCACATCATACTGTGAAGCACATGCCATGCTCTGATGCCATAGACATAGTTTGCAATTGTATTTCCTGAGTATGCCCCTGCAAGCTCAGAGATGAAAGCAGAGAGGAGGACCCTGCTGACAGGTGCTCATTGTGGCTCTGGTATGACTTTGTTGTTGCAGTAGACATGAGAAACAAGACACCCTGAGCCATAAGTCTCTTGAGTTCCTTCCTCCCATGCCTGAGCCATGACGTCCAGGATACATTCTAGGTCAGCCTCCATAACATTGACTGGCTGTCCTTCCTTGTCTTGTGTCAATCGCACCTGTGCTGGTCTCCATAGGCAGAGGTGTTCCTGTCCCAGGCAGTGTGGGCAAGGGGTAAGCTTGATGCTGTATGCCACAGGGGTGGGAGATGCTGGGGCTGGCAGGAGAGTGTTGTCCCTGCTGCCATGTCTATTGCTTGTCTTCTGTTTCATGAAGTTGTTCCTCATACCAGAGCTGGGGTTTGTTGGCAAGGGCCCAGTGCTTTGGGGGGTCAGAGTAGTTTCTTGTGGGCTTTGGGTATGGGCTGGCCATAAGACTGCATTGGTGAGCATAGAGTTCAGCATGTGATAGGTTCGTGTCGAAATCTGCGATGATACGTGTGAGCTCATCTGGGATTGGGAGTCTAGGGAGGAGGAGAGGTGGTGGGGGGTAGATGCCTCATGATGGTATGTTGGCTGGGTTGCTCTTGCTTGGGACATAGCGAGTGTGGATAGTGCATCCACTAGAGAGTGAAAGGCTGTGGACTCTGCAGAAGACAGTGTTGGTGGGCCAATTCTTACTTCTGCCTTTCCACCAGCCCTCAACAACTCCTCAATTGTCACCATATAGTTTAAGGTAGGTCCCTGGCATTTCAGACACAAGGAGCATTTGAATGAGGAGCTCGAATCCGACTGCTTCTGCCCAAATGATGTCACAGCTGTCAGACTTCCATCTGGGGAGGAGATGCCACGCTTGCCATTTGTCACCAATGGTGATAGCAATGCTGACACCAGAGCTGGCATCAGAATATGCCTGTAGATCAACAAAGACAGATGGCCCTGGGATGGAATGAGAGAGGACTGGGGATGAGAGGGTTTCTTTCCACCAGACAAGGTTGTTAGCAGTGTTGTGTGGTGCATGATGGGGAATGAAAGGGCAGTTGTTGAAGGACCCAAGCATGGCTTCAAAGCTCATGAGATAAGCTCGCCCCCTTGGGACCACAATGGAGGCATGCAGTAGTTTTCTGTACAGTTTTTGCACATCATCAAGGACATGAGTTGTCCGTGAGGCCCAGTCCTCGATCACATCAATGTATTTCCTTTTCTTTTCCAATGGGATTGTGACAGTCTGCATTTGGATATCCCACATGAAACCCAGGTATGGGACTGCATGGGAGAAGGGGATTGTCTTTGAATTTTCCCATGGAATGCCAAGCACGTTTGACAGGCGATTGATGTCAGAGTCATTATATGTGAAGCACGAATCATGCTCAGAGTGAGGCGATGCCACCAAGAAGTCTTGGAAGGGTGAGCCAGCATCTTAATCAAACTCCATGATATGCCCATCTGGCATGGTCTCCCCTTGAAACCAGTATTTACTGCTACCCCCATTAGTAACTATGTGCTTGTTCCACTTTTGACACTTTTCGTTGTAGGCTGGGAGGTGTCTGCACAGGATTCAGAAAAATATATGGTCATCAACCCCCTTGGAAAGCAGGCCAATACCAGCAGCTCAGAAAAGATCTGCCCCTGTATCTGCAACTGATCCATGGATACCTCCTGCTGAGGTGAGCCCAAAGTTGTCATTAGTATTGATTGCAAACTGATTGGGCTCTCGTAGCTTGATGACAAGGCCAGGCCATTGGGCTGGGAGGACAGGGATGGTGCAGTATGCCTCAGCAACATCACATATTGATGCCTGGGAGCCTTCAGGAAGATGCCATATGAGCATGCATAGTGTCACAAAGGTTCCCCACGTGCAGGGGAAGAGATCAGAGTCAATATAGTAATTAATAGATGATATGCCACCTTGTGGTGAGCATGGAAAGGAAAAATTATGTACAGCTTGATATCTTTCAGCCTTTCCAGGCTTGGGGATGAGAGAGAGAGGTGAGGATTGGAAGGGACCAAGAAGTTCTTCAACTTCATCTTTGGAGCAAGGTCCAATGTACCTACCAGAACTGAATTCTCAATCCATAATTTCTTGGTACTGTTTTGTATGTACATAAAGGGTAGGTCTATTATTGGGGGTGAAGGTTGAACTAATTGGATGAATACCAGCATCAAAACTGAACTGAAGGCTTTGTGGTATGAATGGGTATTTCTCAAGGAGCTTGTATTCTGTGAGCAGGCTAAGCCATGCTTCATAATGGTATGGTGTGAGTGCTCTATTCTTTCTGTGTTCGGGGACAATCTTGAGCTCCATGACCATTTTTCTCACACCCTGAACACTCATGACAGTGGCCTGCTCCGAAGTTGGCACAACCAAAGGGTCGTTGCCAGTCTGAACAGACAATGGCTCCACTTGGGTTGACAAGGTGACCTTGTTCATTTCTCTGGCAATGGGCCTTTTCGCCACTCCACAGTGAGCCTGATGAGCACTTGTGGATTTTGTGACGGTGCCTTCCCAAGCACACAGTGCAAGCAGATGGGACTCATGCACTTGTGCCTGCACAAAAAGATGATTTTTGTCAGCTTGAGACTGTACAGTTAGGCAAGTATGCTTGGCGTTTTTGAGGGGAGTCCTGGTATGGTGGCAGAGAGTGAGATGGGGAGTGGTTGGCTTGAAACTGCTGGGACACCTGGAGCCCCATATCACATCGCTTGTTATTGTGGCTACTACTAGGGGAAGAGCCTTGGAGAGCGTGAGGGCCTCATGAAATGTTTGCATCTGTTATGTATGCCAGGGTACAAGGGTATGTGTACATATTGTGTAAATAAGGAAAAGGCAATGCATGGGAGAGCAGGGTAGGCATCATATATTTACAAGGTGTAGCAGGCAAAAACATGGGTTGTGGTGGGAGAGCCTGTGGTGTAGCATGTAGCAAAGAAAAAGGGCAGGGGGGGGGGATGGGCATGGCATGGCCCATGTATAGCAGGGGGGCAATATCCTTGCATGGCACGAGGACCAGGTGTGTAGCATGAGGAAAGGGTGAGGGTAGGATAGGAGGGGAGAGGTTAAAACAGGTCACATTAGTATGATGCAACTGTCAGGGGGAAAAGGTGGGGGACTGACCTCTCTTTTATTCTCTGTGTGTACCACATCCCAGATTTCATTGGAAATGCTCTCTAGTAGGTTGAGGTCGATGATGGCAATGTTGAATCCCCTGTCACCTTCTTGTTTCAGCTGGTCATGCCAGTGGTGTCGAACTCAAGCTTGGTACATAATAAGAATTTTTTCACTGTACAATCACCCCTGAAAAGGACTGGCTTTGAGTGATATGAAGAAATGGGTGAGGGCATCAACATGCTTTTTGGGCCATCCAGCATTGCCAAGGTGTTGGAGGTAGGAAGGAAATGAAATCACCTATCTTGGAAAGTCCATATGTGTCATCTGCTTCTGTGCATTGGTTGTTTAGGGCATCAAGACAGCCTTCCTGGGTGAAGTAAAATAATTTGACATAGTTGAAGCTTTCAAGTTTGTTGATGGCATAGGTGGATGGGTGGGGAGTGATGTAGGAGCCAACAGAGGAGTTGACATCAAAGTTGTTGATTTTGGGTCTTTTCTTTTCTTGTTCACAGTGGGCAGTGTCCAGTTCATCTTGTTCTAGCTCCCTGGCAAGATGATCCTCCTTGTCAGCAGCTTGTTGGTCTTCTTCAACTTCTCATTCCCAGGCTTCCTTTCTTGCTTGGTTTTCTTGACTCCAAGCTTCAGCCAGTTGTGTTATAGCTTCTTCTTGGGTGGCACCTGCATTGGTTATTAATGTATGAAGGGGGTTGTAGTGTGGACTGGTGAAGTCTGGGCAGACTTCAAGTCCTGGATTTCTTTCAATACGAGGCATTGAGAGAGTGGATGTTGAGGGCAAAGGAGTGTAAGGTGATGTTGAGGACATAAGGAGGGTTTCTGTAATGGATGTTTGATTGTATTTACCATGGACCCCTACCCTATATATAGTAGCACTATTATGTAAGGTAGATTCCAACCTTTACCTACTTACTCACAACATACTAGCTACACCAATATATACTGGTCAGTTCCGTGTTTGTGTGAGGGGTGAGGTGTTCTAGTAAAGGATCTACAACCTTTACATTTTTTTGAACTTTCCTGCTATACTGGACTTGGAAGCTATACCCTGAGAAATACCTTCCCATTGCTTCTTACCCCATTTCAATGATCATCTGACACCCCAAATGGTCAACACCATTCTACAACCCCAAACGATGGCTGTGCCTCAGCTCAATGAGGTAAAGGTGCCATCACCTTACAAGATACCTGGACAATGTGGAGGATGAGGAGCCAGGGAGCTCAAGAGCCTGGACTCCCACCCCACCAGCCATTATGAGCACCTGCCAAAATGCTTGACGCAAATGACAAGGGCAAAAGGCTGGAGAGCACATGCCACCTCCACAAGCCAGCGCCTGACATTATGCATGAAGAGCTGTTCACACCAGGCCACATCCCAAAAGTGACGATCCAGGACATGTCCAACCCCAGTGATGAATCCACAATAGAGCCAGGAACTACTCACTCGAGGTATCAAGCAAACACTCCTGATGGCAGATTGTCAGGGCCTGATATCAAGACAGAAGACATGGACATGACCAGCACAGGAGAGGGAACTGTCCCTCTCCACTCCCCCCACTCCCTCACCATGACAGCCATGGAGGAACTAGCTCTCTGGGCTCGTTTCCCTGTCCATCATGAAGCCAGGAGATGACAGTTGCAGGATGAGGCAACAGCAGGCACTAAATGCATCTTTAACAGCATAGGCAAGGAAAACCCCACATCCGAGAATTACAAGAAGGTCTACATGAGCGTCCTTGGTTCCCTGACTTTGGCTTACCTTGAGTGGAAGGCATCTTCCCATCCTTCCACCCCTGAGCCTAAATGACTGAGAAAGAAACAACCACAGCCCCCTGCTCCTGTACCTGAAGAAGTGAGTTGTGGAGCCCAATGTCACAATGGACAGTACAAGAAGGACACTGGTCCTCAGTCCTCCCATCAACCCACTCGACCATGCATTCTATTCCCTGAGTGCCCCACAAGGCCTGGGAGAGCCACTTGTGGACTTTGCCCAATGGCAAGCCACAGCTCAGCACATCAGGGACACCCCTGTACCTGCCCCATGAGGAATGAGAACTGTGGAGTCGTAATCCAACACCCACAAACCCTCTGTGAGGAACTTATCCTCAAAAGGAACCCACCAAAGAGGAACTGAGAGTACCTCTCACAAGGCCAGCCTCATAATTCCTCCTTTGTGAAATATAGTTAGAAAATCTTTGTGAAATATTATATTTGAGACTAAGTTTCTACAAACAGAAATTCAAAAAATTACCAATTAGAAATATACTTTGAAAATCAATATTTCTGGTTAAATTTCTCATGACATTTCAGTGTAGATACTGGAAGTATTTCTGTAAGGTGATGTTTAACTTATCAATTGCCTGAAAGGCTTTCAGAAATTTATCAGAAAGTTTTATTTTCTGGTCATGCTTTCTGATCCATAAAAGAATTTCTTTCTGGTCTGGTCACACTTTCTGATCTGTGAAAGAATTTCTTTGATGGATCAGAAAGCATGACCAGAAAATAAAACTTTCTGATATAATTTCTGAAAGCCTTTCAGGCAA
>QLOK01044114.1:0-13035 GCA_003313805.1 Tricholoma flavovirens | reverse complement strand
ATGAAGAGGGGGTGGGGGATGAGAAGGGGGAATGAGGGAGTCCAGTGTTTGCACATGGCCAATTCTATGTGGCAGTATCAAGGGTTTGGTCAGTCCACAACATCAAAGCTATCTGGCCAAGCACAAGTGAGGTGGCTCGAACAAAAAATATTGTATATAATGACTTGATGTTTATAGGCATAACTTAATGTATATGGCATGTAGAATTATTAAAAATGTACAAAATGACTTAATGTATATAGGACTGCATACATATATATAATGACTCAACAGTGAGCAACGTGTGCCAGAGGCACATTTAAAAAACTTGTCTATAATAAAGGGAGGATGGTCATGTGGTGGCAGTGTGATTTACAATATATGACTTATGACTAATAATGACATTCTTGGCTAATTTCATCTATTTGCCTTTTCTTTCTGGGCTCTCTTCCAGTGGGGGTGTTTTTGGTGTTTTGAAGGAATCTGTAGACCAAGGTGAAGCCCTGTGAAGTCCTGCCTCCCTGGCTTGCTCCTGGCTGTGTTGACTAACTGAACAAAAAATTACAGAAAACTAATGACTCAGATCAGAAAGAGAGTTGGAAATTCAGTTTGTCACTAAGGACCCTACTAGAGAAAAGGTCTTCATTTCACAGATGCAAATGCAGCCAACTTGAATGTAATACAGGGAAGAAAAAAAGTAGTAGATAATGAAGATTTATTAGATTAATGTATATGTTGTATATATGCAACAGCCACTCGCACAGGCAGGGGTGAAAGCTCCTGGCTGTATTGACTGACTGAGTAAAGATTTACAGAAAATTAATGACTCTGATGAGAAAGAAACAGAGCATTGGAAATGGAGATTCAGGTAGAGAAAAGGAGTTCATTTTACAGATGCTACTGTTGAAGGTTAACTGATATAGACACACACACCCAGGGGCCAAAGGTCACTGGGTGTGTTGATGAATAGAGTAAGGTAGTAGGATGCAGCCAGGGGTTTGGGGGCAGAAGCTGGAGAAAAGTGCTGGAGGCAGAAGGCGAGCAATGTGAGCCAAGTGCCAGAGGCACAAGCCATGTGGTGCTGAAATTCCCAATGCTCCCTGCATGCAAAATGGAAGATGCTCCAAAAACTTTCCAAAGCCTTTTAGAGATCAGACCACCATTTCTGAGGATTCTTATGCTTCTACCAGACTTCAGGACACTGGACACACACATCAGGTTTGGGGAAAGCAGGTCGACAATCGCTGGGTGGTCACTTACTGTGCATATCTCATCTGGAAGTACTGTTGCCACATCAACATCAAGTCCATTGCTTCTATCAAGGCCATCAAATACATCTGCAAGTATGTCTACAAGGGCCATGATCGCATTACCATGCAATTTGGGACTTGCAACAATGAAGTCAAACAATACCTGGATGCTCACTATATCTCTGCTTGTGAAAGTGTTTGGCATCTTTTCTATTTCCCCATGCATTGTGCATCTCCAAATGTTGTACAACTTCAGGTCCACCTTCCTGGCCAGCAGTATGTCACTTGGAATCAGAATGGTCAGCAGACTATCTAGGAGGTTGTCCAGAATGCAGCAGGATGTGACACTACTCTCACTGCCTATTTCAAAGCAAACCAAGAGTATCCAGAGCTTGCATGGGATGTCTTTTATCAGAACTTTCCCTCCAAATTTGTGGAGGAAAAGAAAACCCACATTGGAAGGATGTTCTATGTTCCTCCTACTGCTGGTGAACACTTCTATCTCTGGCTCCTTCTCACAGCTGTCAAGGGTGCAACATCATATGAGGACCTTTGTACTTTTCAGGGCAATATGGCTCCCTCATTCAGAGAGGCTTGTCTGGCACATGGACTTTTGGAGGATGATCAGGAGTGGCTCCAGTGCTTGGAAGAGGCAAAGTCAATGGCAACAGGTCATCAGCTCCATCATCTCTTTGTCACCATTCTTCATGACTGTGCCCCCTCAAATCCTGCACAGCTTTGGAACACATACTGGCCACACATTTGTGATGACTTGTGGTATCACCTTCAGCACAGCAACATTCACATCAACCCAACAGATGATGATGTTCAGGACTATGGCCTCTATTTGATCAATCAACTTCTGTTGGTCTCTGGAAAATCTCTTGAGAAGGATTTCAAAGACATGCCTCAGATCACTCAGGATTGGGAAGCCAACATTGGAAACTGTTTGATTGCAGAGCAGCACAGATATGATGCAGTAGAGCAGGCAGAGTTGGCAGCAAGGAATCAGGACACTTTCAACCAAGACCAGAGGGCTGCCTTTGATGAGATCATGGATGCTGTCAACAACAAGACTGGCCAGACTTTCTTTCTTCATGGACCTGGTGGTACAGGCAAAACCTTTGTGTACTCCACTCTCTGCTATCATCTTCGTTCTCGGGGAAAGATTGTTCTTTGCATGGCATCCTCTGGAATAGCTGCACTCTTGCTCCCAGGTGGGCAGACTTCCCATTCCTGTCTCCAGATTCCTCTCATTATCAATGAGTCTTCCACCTGCACTATTGCCAGATGATCAATTCGTGCACAGCTGCTGCAGCAAACAGAGTTGATTATTTGGGATGAAGCTCTCATGCAGCATCAACATCTTCATGAAGCTGTCAACCGCAGTCTCAAAGATATTCTCCAATCTGATAAACCCTTTGGTGGCCTGCCTGTTGTTTTTGGTGGCGACTTTCACCAGATTTTGCCTGTGATTGAAAGGGGGTCTCAGCCTCAAATTGTTGGTGCTTCATTGCAGCGCTCTGTTCTCTGGCAACATATCAAAGTGCTTCACCTGAGAAGAAACATGCATTTGGACACAGATGATCCCCAAAAGCTTGAATTTGCAAAGTGGCAATTGGAAGTTGGAAAAGGTGGTCATACAGATGAGCTTGGGAACATCACTCTCCCTGATCATTTCAAATGTACTGAAAACACTGTTGATTCACTTATTGACACCATCTATCCTGGAATCTATGATCAGGCCAACCATTCAGATCAGTACTTCTCACAATGGGTGATTCTGGCAAGCAAGAATGATGATGTGGACAATCTGAATCATCACATTCTCTCAAAATATCCTGGACAGGAGCATGTGTTTCACAGTGCAGACTCTATTGGGAACAATGAAAATGGGGAACTTCTGTATCCACTTGAATATCTGAATTCAATCAACTGCTCAGGTCTACCTTTGGCACACTTGGATCTCAAAGTTGGATGTCCAGTGATGGTGCTGTGGAATCTTAACATGGCTGGAGGAGTGTGCAATGGAACTAGGGGGATATTGACATGGATCAGAAACTGAGTGTTGGAAATTTGATTGATCACAGGAGATCATGCTGGAGAAAAGGTGTTTATTCCACAGCTGCAACTGCAACCAATTGAAGGTCAACTGCCCTTTACACTGTCTCCACTGGGGTTTCCAGTATGGGTTTGCTTTTCAATGACTATCAACAAAGCACAGGGGCAGTCAGTTCAGCATGTTGGATTGGATTTTAGGAGTGCTGTGTGTACACATGGGCAGTTCTATGTGGGGATATCACATGTTCAGTCTGTGCACAACATCAAAGCGATATGGGACAGTGAAAGTGAAATGGCAATGACAAAAAATATTGTATATAATGAAGTACTGATTGATTAATGTATATAATGACTTGAAGTAGTATAATGTATATATGTTATGAACTGAGGCTGAAAGGGAATCCGTGCAGGAACCAATCGGAGATCCGGAGGGGTATTGAGAAGAACTTGGCTTCAACTTTTAAGAAGTTGCACCCTTCGCTTGTTACGGTGTTCAATGTACTAGAGGATGATCGGGAATTTGAATAGGGGACTGATCAGAAGTCCAAAGACAAAGACAAGAGGGTGAATAATGTATGAATAATGTGTGAAATGTATGAAACATGTGATATTTGAATTGCAGAATACAAACAAAATATCTAAGTTTAAATACTAACATGAAATCCGAGATCAGAGATCTGATTGGAGACCGAGGTAAGAGCTATGTACGTTAGCTGTGGTCAGCAGTATGGGTGGTACCTGAGGTCTTAACCCGAGGTAAAATCCTATGAGTAACTACAGTAACTATGTACGAAGTCTACACTATGCACTGGAATGGAATCTGATTGATCTCAACATATATCGGAGTTTGGAGCGGTGTTCCATCGGAAGTCCAAATTGGGTGGAATGGAACGTAACAGTATTTCCCCCTTAAGGCCAAGCCTTCGAGGCACATGAATGTTGAAGTCTAGACTTGGCAAAAATTTCATTTCTCCTCCTACCTCCACCACTATGTCCAGCATCGGAACTTTCGACTTTTCTCACATGTCTGCTGCGGACCAGTCCAATGCACTTTTGCAAATGCTAACGCAGACCCAAAACCGAGCAGAGGAGGAATGTATTGCAGAAAATGAACATAAGGAACAAGAGTCTCGGGAGGCTGCTGAGAGGGAGGCCAGGGAGGCCAAGGAGGCTGAGGAATTGGCAGCAGCAAACGCAGCAAGGAAGGCTGCTAAAAAAAGCAAGAAGCAGGCACTGGTGATGGAGGCTGAGTCAGGAGCCGAGGAGGTGGCTGATGAGTGGCCAAAACTCAAAAAACAAGTGAGGAAGGCAGAGACCATAGCGGAGACTGCTACAGAATTTGAGGAAGGGTCAACTCTGGAGACAGCAGAGATGCCCTGGAAAAAGTAACTGACCAATTCTTGTGTTCTTCTTTAGTTAACGTTCCTATATGTTCGGCTAGTGAGTGGGAGTGCATGCGGGTCCATGAGGGCCATGCAAAATCGTGTTTGGTGTGCAGTAAGGCTAATCACCATTGCATAGGGGCGGTTTGGGGAAATGGGGAGGGTAATAGCGGGGAGAACATAGGAGTTCCGTCGGGGTCCATGAGTGAGGAATTGAGGGAGATGTGGGAAATGATGAGGGAGATGGCACAGCTGCAACAGGCGTCCATCAAGGTGGCAGAGGTGAATCTGGAGAAGGTGACTTGGGTGGTACAGGAGGTGCTGGATAGTTTCCAGTACCGTCGGGATAACGAGTGGGAGGATGAAAATTTCGATGAGTGGGTGGCAGACATGGAGTTTGGGGAGATGGAGAACGAAGTAGTGGAGTTGCAGGCAGAGGAAGCGGAGTTCCAAGAATGGTTGAAGGAGAGGGCAGAGAAACAAGGAGTAGAGGGGAACGTAGGGCAGGATTTGGTTGCAGAGGTGGTAGTTGAATCGGGTGCAGGGATGTAGATGGGGTCCAATCGGAAATCCGATCATTAATAAATTTTTTTCTTTTTTTTTTTTGTTTGTGTTTGGTCGGAATGATGTAAGGAGTGAAGGAGAGTTTTACAGAATGTGTGCTGATGGTGGGAAACGAGGATGTTGGGTGCCATCTGACGACAATAATGGTGAATTTGGTTGTAGGGGTGTTTCGAAATGGACCCGTCGTAAGTTCAATGGAACGGGCCATGTGGTAACTCAACCAATGCCATTGTCTTCTTCATAGAGGTCAGTGTCATAGTTAAATCGAACTGTAGATGTTTCTTCATTGACATAGATTCTTGGCCCAAATACCCTTTCCTGATACCAGCGGGCAAATCTGGCTTGTCCATAGATGATGGTTGCAACCAATACGCTGAATAGAAGTGCAAGAAGGAGTGTAGTAGGAGAGAACAAGTTGTCATCCATTCTGCCAAGGTGAGGGTCTTGAGGAAGATTTGTTAAATGATTCCCACAGCTCGATACAGTAACAACAGTGTTCTGTAGGCTGTAGGTGAAAACAGGAATTCAGTCGGGGTTTGGCGGTAGTCCAAAGACTTGAAAAGAGCAAATAGGAAACCATCATGGGAGAGGACCAGGTTTGTTTGGGTAACGAGTGTGGAAATCCGAAATGATTTCTTGTGCATGGTCAAGTTCATTAGCCGGTAACCAAGAGTTTTCTTCATCGGTTCCTTCATAACCAGCCCATCGGACAAAGTATAGGAGTTTACACCTTCTCCGATTATCGATTTTTGAATCAAGAATTGCAGCTATCTTGTATTCAATGTCATCATTGGGACTCTCCTTGATTTATTACCGCCACCACCTCGACAATTCCCACGGTTTATGAACCGGAGAAGGAGAGGGGGACGTTAATAGAAATAGAATAGCATCAAAATTCCAAAGCTGCCCTACACCGTACTATTACACTACCATGTCGCACTCTACTACACCCACAATGCCACAAACAAGACAAAAAACCAACGCAACAACGGCAAAGAAAATGCAGAAAGACACTGACAACACAGACGGCCTAAACACAGACGTCCGAACGAAAGAACAAGCAATTACCTTCCTGACAGTCAAAGAATACATCGTTCCAGGTAAAGTTATAGACCTGCAAACACTAGCTCACATTCTGTTACAGTTTGGACACTCAGCTGCGAAAATGTCGAAACCCCTGATGGATGGAATCAGATCTGTGGCCTTTCTTATTGCCGACGCAGCAGCACAAAACATGGCAGAAGACATCACCACGATGGTAAAAGAACAACTGCAGGAACACATGGAAGCCTTCAACACGAATGTAGAAACTATGAGAGATGCTGTCGAGCACGTCACTGAAGCCGCAAAGAAGATAACAGGAAAAATGGAGGAGTTCAACGATGGGTTCCAGGAAACAAATGAGCAACTAGCACAGGCAACTCAGGAACTAACAGAAAAAACCACAGAAAAGGCCGCCGACCTTGAATATCAACCAGCAATGTATGCAGCTGCAATCCAATATCAAATGAACCCAGCCCATGAAGCAGTCATAACTAGAGGACAAACAGTGGATAAGCAAATTTTAATTCAAAAAGACAAAAATACTACTGAAAATACCCTCGACAGCCTAACAGAAAAAGACCTAGTGGCAAAAGCAAACACAGCGCTCGACCTCATGGGCATAGAAGGACTGGACAAACCCCAACACACAACTTTCATAGGAGCAAAGAAGCTTCAGAACGGCAACATACTATACCAAATGAACACAAAGGAATCAGCAGATTGGCTAAGACTATCAGACGTACAAAAGGTGTTCATGGCGCACTTCGACAGAACCTCCAACATGCGAAACAAATTATACTATGTCATTGCAGAATTCGTACCAACGACCTTTGATGCAGGCTCCAGCTTCGCCCATACCAAAATAGAAGGAGACAATATGATGGGTCATGACTCAATCATCTACTCAAGATACATCAAGCTGGCTCACCTTCGAAGCAGTAATCAAAGGGTAGCCCACGTAACCCTCGGACTCAACAACCGAGAAACCACTAACAACATAATCCAAGCAGGCATGTTCATAGAAGGTAAGCACATAAACATACGTAAAACACTAACGGAACCTAGGAGATGCCTGAAGTGCCAAAAATTCGGCCACTACGTAACTGACTGCAAAGTGGAAACAGACACATGCGCACACTGCAGCAACCACCACCGAACCACACAGTGCGTCATCATGGACTCAACCCTATTCTGCTGCACCAACTGTACAGGTGAAAATGCGAAAGGACATGGAGCAGCTGACCGAAACTGCCCAGTATTCAATGCAGAAAGAGACAAAATCCAAGAACGAGTCCCCGAAAATAAGTATAAGTATTTCCCTACCTCTCTCCTGAGCACATGAAGACTACTAAACGAACCAGAACTGCAAGTACAACACCAACAACAACAACCATGGCAAACATGGCAGCAAAACACAGGACAGACTGCACAACGAGGAAATGGACAACAACAAAAGTTCATGGATAACTGGCAGGAGGTCCAACGACAATGCGGAAGGCCCACAGCAATGTGAAACCAACCTAAAGCAGACAACGGCTGGCCAGTCCGACCAATGCAAAGAACACTAGACAAGTTCATGGGAAGCATGCAAACACAAAAACAGCAGAACATACTGTGGGGTGACCGGGATCCAAATGAACAAGGACCAGGGCCAGAACCAGAGCTGGAAGCACAAGCAACCGGAAGAGAACCAACACCACTCAACTATGTCTGAAACCCAAGAACAAAATGAAATGTGAAGACCACTACAAATCCGTCAACAAAATGTTAATAAGTCGCTGGTAAGTCAATTGGACCTCCTAGACAGCCTGAGACGAGACAATTACGACATATGCCTGATACAAGAGCCTTATGTCGACTTCAGAGGTAAGACCTGTGCTAACCGAAACTGGACCACAGTATACCCAGAAACCCACCAAGAATACCCAGCCAGCACAAGATCCATCATCCTAGTCAATGCAAGCCTACTAACAAACACATGGAAACAGATCCACTTCCAACACTCCGACATCACAGCAATAGAGATTACAGGTAACTTTGGAACATTACACATTATCAACATCTACAATGACTGTAAAAACAACAACATGCTAACACATTTATCCGCATACATGTGAGACCGAGAAAGACAACAGCACGCTGCAGGACCTTTACACACGCTCTGGGTGGGAGATTTCAACCGACACCACCTGTTGTGGGATGAAGCACGGAATGCCCACCTATTCACTCAGGAAAACCTTGACCTAACACAACCACTGCTAAATATGCTAGGGCGACACAACATGAAAATGGCGCTGCCAGCGTTCATACCAACACTGCAATCACACAGCACAAAAAACCATACCAGGGTGGACAACGTATTCTGTACTGAAGAACTCCTCGATACAATAATCAAATGCAACACGGATGACGAGGCACGCCCAGTACAAACAGACCACTACCCAATTGTAACACAATTAGACATCCATGCACCAAAAGCAACCTGGGAAGCGCGATGGAACTTCAGACTAGCAGACTGGCCAGAATTGGTAAAAACCCTGAAAAACAACCTAACTAACCTTCTGCCACCCACAGAAATCGAAGATGTCCAATCATTCACTGACAGACTCAAGTCACTGAATGAAGTGATACAGGATGCAATAGAGAAACACGTCAAACTAACAAAACCGAGCCCATACTCAAAACGATGGTGGTCAACAGAACTAGCCAACGAGAAAAAGAAGATGAAACAACTTGGTGGTAGGTCTAAATATCACCACCTTAACCCACAACACCCAGTACATGAAGAGTATCATCAACGACGAAACCGTTACTCTGAAATGATACGAAAAGCAAAAGCGGAACACTGGGTCGAGTGGCTGGAAGGGCTCGATGAATCCAGTGTCTGGCAGGCAAGTAGACTTGTTACATCCCCTGCAACTGATGCAGGCAGATCTAGAATTCCAACACTACAAATCAAAGACCCAGAAACAAAATGAGTAATCAGAGAAGCAAAGGACAATGCAGCCAAAGGACAACTATTCTATGAGACATTCTTCCCACCAAAAAACCCAACAACAACACCAGTCCCACAAGATTATCAATACCCACCGCCAAGATGGAAATTCCAAAATATATCAGATGAGCAGATACACTGGGCAATCAAAAAAATGAAGCCATACAAAGCCACGAAGAGCGGTACAGTACCAAATTCAGTACTGATACAAGCCAGAGAAGAGCTCATGCCACATCTAGGTCCTCTATTCCGTGCCACTAACACACTAAACTATTACCCACAGGAATGGGCGCTCACAGAGACACTAGTATTGAAAAAACCAGGAAAACCGGACTACACCACACCGAATGCATGGCGACCCATAGTTTTATCAGACAGACTAGCCCGGCTCCTCAACAGCTGCCAAGCGGAAGACATCGTCACCATGTGTGAAAAGCACAACATTCTACCAGCGAACCATTTCGGGGCCAGGCCAGGCCGAACTACCACTGACTCTATACACATGTTGACAAAGATGGTAAAAGATGCATGGCACAAAGGTCAGGTAGCATCAGCCTTATTCCTAGATGTTAAAGGTGCATTCCCCAGTGTAGATATCAACCGCCTCATACACAACATGAGAAAACGTGGAATCCCACAGGAATACACTGAATGGATGAAATGATGACTTGGCAACAGACACACGACACTATCATTTGATGACTACCAAACAGCAGCCTTCATTGTGATAAATGGCCTGGACCAAGGCGACCCCTTTTCAGGAATCTGTTACCTTCTGTATAATGCTGACCTCTTAAAAATCCCAGTGCTCAAAGCAGGAGAATGGATACTCCTTTTTGTAGATGATGCAGCCATCATAGTCATCGGCAAGAACTTCAATGAAACACATGAAAAACTACACAGTATCATGAACCGAGTAAATGGCGTCTTTGAGTGGGCAAAAGCCCACAACTGCCAATTTGGTATTGAAAAATTTCAGCTCCTTGACATCACAAAAAAACATGTCCCACATCCACTCAACCCCAAGAGAAAGATCCCCATGCCACGTCAAGCATTAATGCTGGGAAACCAACGGATACCATCAAAAGCAACAGCAAAATTCCTCAGTGTCATAGTCGACAACAAACTAAGCTGGAAAGAACAGGGAGCAGCCGCACTTGCAAAAGGCCAAGACTGGCTCATACAATTTAGCAGACTAGCACACACATCACGAGGAATAAACGCAAGATATATATGGCAATTATACCTCACCCCACAGAAAAATGTAGGCAAAAGAACAAAATGAGGACACACCAAGCAAGCCATAGTCACCAAGCTAGCAATGATACAAAGGCATGCGGCAATCATGATAACAGGAGCAATGAAAACTGTCACAACTGATGTCGTAGAAACCATGGCAAACCTCATTCTGTTCCACCTGCTAGTAGACAAACACCGACAGCGTGCAGCCATACGGCTATCAACACTACCCGAATCACACCCACTACACAAACCGATCAAGAACGCCACAAGCAAGCTGGTGAAACGACATCCAACACCCCTACACGACCTTATGCATAGATTCAACATCCAACCAACAAAAATGGAAACCATCAAAGCAGCACGATACGAGACAAACTGGAAACCAAGGATCAAGACAAACATAGCTAGCAGCATGGACAAAGCAATAGAGGACATCTGAAATGACAACCTGGATGTCAAAGTGTTCACGGACGGATCAGGCATGGAAGAAAATAGGGGCAGCCGCCATCCTGTACAGACACAGCAGACTCAAAACCGAACTACGATACCAACTCAGCTCACAACGGCACCACACAGTTTATGAGGGAGAAGGAGTAGGCGCGATGCTGGGAATCAAACTAATACAGAAGGAATGGGGAATATGGTCGGCCATCATATACATTGACAATCAAGCCTCCATCACAGCTACACAACTAATGAAACCTGCCACAGGACACTATATCTTTGACGTGCTCCACGAAAACATCGCCATGCTTCGGAAAAAACACCCTGGAATAAGAATCACAATCAAATGGTCACCGGGACACAAAGGGATTGAAGGTAATGAACAAGCAGATGAACAAGCTAAGAAGGCCATTACAGAAGAACATTGCCAAGAAAACACGCCAGCATACTCACTCAACTATGAACGGGACACGCACCCCTAGCTAAGCACTTACATCACATAGGAAAAGCTGACTCACCAATCTGCCCCTCATGTCAACAGGCTGACAAGACAGTACAACACTACATACTACACTGCCCCACACATCAACCAGCAAGACAGAACTTACGAAACAGCATGGGAGGAAGGGACATAAACATGACAAAGCTGTTCACAACAAGCAAAATACTACGAGCATTATTCAAATATGCAGCCAAAACTGGACGATGGAGAGGAACATTCGGGGAGCTACCAGAACTGAATGAAGAACAGGGAAAGGAACAGAGAGGGCAGAGATGAAGAAACACAAGCAACCGACACAGATACCCTACCCACGGTCCCAACACCAACTATTACAGTGCCACTGGCACTTCGAGAACCACTCCGTGGTCTCTCCAAGCAGATGACGAAGACACTCAATAGGGGAGGACCACACAGCATTGCATATACTGTACACTTTACTCTCTTACATATGGTTCACTAAATGGGATTCA
This sequence comes from Tricholoma flavovirens, assembly GCA_003313805.1. Classification (NCBI taxonomy): domain Eukaryota; kingdom Fungi; phylum Basidiomycota; class Agaricomycetes; order Agaricales; family Tricholomataceae; genus Tricholoma; species Tricholoma flavovirens. Next base: position 1,102 of record QLOK01044114.1, on the reverse strand, counting down.
AAAAAAAAAAAAAAAAAATTTGTCATCATTGATTTTGACAGGAGGCGGAGGTGGTTGGGTATGATTCGGGATTGTGTTTGGTACCAATGGTTCTAACTGTGAAACATGGAATACTGGGTGAATTGCATGCAAGTGTTCGGGAAGCCAAAGGGTGAACGAGTGAGTGCCAGGATGGGCTATAATTTCGAATGGTCCTAAATACTTTTCTGAGAGGTTCTTTGAAGGTCTAGTGGTCCTGATGTTTTCTGCATGAACATAAACTTGTTGACCAATATGGAAGTCTGGAGCAGGTTCCAGTCAACAATCTGCAGGACCTTGATAATGTTTTTGGGCTGCTGCCATCTGAGTGCGGAGTTCAGCATGAAGTTCTTCAAGGTTGATAACGTATTCACAGGCTTTGACGGATGCTAGGTTGCATTCTGGAAAGACAGTGATGTTGGGGTGATAGCCTTTGTTAGCGAAGAAAGGGGTAAGGATGAACGAATGTCGTCGTGAAGTTTCTCTATGTCCATAATGATTGCATTTCTAATGATTGGTGTAGCAAAATAGGTCACTCGAAGGGAAGCAGAAAGCTGCTCTTGAGTAAAGATGGGTCGGATATTGCTCAGGTTTGCGAGGATGAAGTCGCTATTTCCCCTTTTGCAGTAGACGTCCCAACATCTAGTTAGCACATCAGGTTTGGCGCCTAATTTCCCTGGACGGAAGCGAATAACCATGTTGAACTGGGAAAGGTATTCAGACCAGCGGGCTTGTCAATGAGTAAGGATCTTGGTAGTAGCAAAATATTCCAGATTTTAGTGGTCCGTGACCACATCAATCGGGATTCCGCTACCTTTGAAATATTGTTGCCTATGTTTGAAGGCTTCAAAAATGGCCAGTAGTTCCTTATCGTGCGTGTCGTAGTTCAATTCAGCATCATGGAATGACCTAGAGTGAAAAGCAATAGGTTGGATTTCGCCATCAGAAGTCTGTTGGGAAATGATCGCTGCTAGGGCCTAGTCCAAAGCATCAGTTTCTAAAATCATTTCTGAATCAGGTACCCATGTAGTTAGTACAGGAGCCTGCATAAACTGTTGCTTTAACGTTTCGAATGCCATGCGGC
>QLOK01044110.1:0-12434 GCA_003313805.1 Tricholoma flavovirens | reverse complement strand
GGATGTCATGCAAGGCAGAGAACAATGAAGAGATGAAGAGATGGTCAAAATAGGTCACGCACAAACCCCCCCGAAGAGTTGGTTGTATTAGTACAGTATGTGTTCATCAACCAAGTCAAAAATTTGGAGCCAGCCACTGATGAATAGGCTATAGCATGGGTATGGGTACATGTTGTGGATCTGTCACCCACAACCCATGGCTACCCACCACCAACTTGAAGGGGAGGCAGCAAGAGAGTACAAATATTATTTAATACTATGTATGTAAAAATATTTAAAGACTACATATTAAGAAATAATTAATGGGTCAAGCCCAGCTCAATTCTTCGAGATGACATGTTATTTACATACATTTGTACACTACATTCTGAAGTACTGGCACTTGCACCTTGACAGCTCAGTACAGCTGTCATGACCATGACCTCCAATGAAGATGATGAGAACATGAAGACAAGGCAGGGAGAAGACGAGGAACAACAATGATGAGGGCCCAAGAGACAGCAACATCTCTTGGGCTGTAAGTTTATCCTCATTTTTATTCTTTCTCTTTTAATTCTTACTTACTACTCTGTTTTTAAGCTTAATTATGACAATGACAACTGGCATGGCATTCAACTGCCACCCTTCTTGCTCACAACCCCTCCCAACAGCCACCACATCATGATGACCACCCCCTCTCACTCACAAACAGGAGGTGGGGGTGTTTCTTTGCTTATTTCACCCTGGCCACGGACCACCACCCCCTCTCACTCATGAATGCATGGCGGGGGTGGTTCTTAGTCAATTAAATAGTTACCATAGTGAGTTTAGATGGAATTAATGTATATAATTTGTGTACTATGAAACCCAGGCGGAATCAACACCTGCCTGTACCTGCCCATCCCATGTGTATAGACCCACAGGTTGACAGGTTACTACCCATGTGGGTGTGGGTATGGGTAGAGCTCTGGGTACCTGCAGGAGTACCCATGCTATTGCCTACTGATCAATGTGGGATCAATTACTATGAAGACTTGGGGCCTAGAGAATTTGTTGATCTCAATCAGGTAGAATGCATAGTTGGGTGCATTAAGGACCATAGCAAGTGGTCCATTATTGACTGAAGTAAGTTACTAGTACAGGCCATTGATGAATACAATTAAATTTCTGTTCTGTCATGAGTGGTGAGAGTCCACAGGGACAGCCATTTAAATAGTTGTGAAATAGGTGCCTTGTAACATTCTTTAGATTATAATTATAAAAAACCAACACCCCACTCATCCCCTGGATGTCAGAAAATCACATACAGAGACATTCTGTCTTTCAGATGAAGTTCATACTGCCCTTGTAGATTAAAAACATCCTGTCTTTCAGATGAAGTTCATACCTTCCTGTAGGATTAAAAACATCCCCTACATTTCATTCTTTTGTGAAATGAAATTTCATCCCATTGACATATGGACATTTTGTAAAATAATACACATGAATTCCATACCCTAAATGGCTTAAATATACAGGATGAAAATTCATCTACTGTGAATTCAGCCATTTAAGTTAGAAAATTCACATTTTGGCACTTAAATGGCTGAAATAACTACCCTGCTATGTGCACAGTGTTTAGTGTTGCAAACAGCTAAGCTGGTCAATTTTAAGAAAATTGTGATAGAGCCTCAAATAAATTATCTAAAATTCTGAAAATATTTGACGGGGTAGATGCCCCCGAGAGCCGGGGGGTCCTCTGCCAACGCTAAGTGATACAGTTAGTTTTTGATGAGATAATGACCGGCTCCCAAAACAGCTCACATTTGGAGCCATTTTGGGAGCCGGTCAATATCTCAACCCCAGCTACACGGATCGCTTAGTGTTAGCAGAGGGTCCCCGGCTCTCGGGGATATCTACCCCATCAAATATTTTCAGAATATTAGATAATTTATTTGAGGCTCTATCGCAATCTTTTTTAAATTGACCAGCTTAGCCATTTGCAACACTAACAGTGTTCTAGGTACATGAAACTTAGATCTACAGCTACTGGTAATGAAACTGTGAGGGGCAATGCTTCTATCACCCCAGATAACATTAGAACACCTAGTATACCTAAGGAGAAAGGGCATGAAGTTTGTGCCCTGTCAAATGACAAGAAGATAATGCCTATGCTCGCATCATTGTTGCCTCTTCATTCTATTGAACTGGGGCAGAGCCAGGAAGATTCTACATTGTTTGAATGGCCAGAATACAGCTGTGCAAGGTCAAACAATTCAGTGATGATGCAGATGATTGCATTGTCAATGTGCCATTGTTACAGGGATGAGAATGTTCCCACAGGGATGAAGACATCACCAGATGGCTTCACAACATCTTGTGTCTCAGAAACGGCATGAGGAAATGTGCCATTAACTGCTTCCCAGAGGAAATGGACTGATGATGGTCCAGTTGTGTCACCACACTTATTGGATGGCCACAACACATTATACAATGTGAAAACAATGCAAACCATTGTATTGTCGCCATCATTAGGTCATTACAAGGCAGTGTGGGTTGGCCACAGCCTTGCAGCTCATCAGATTGTTATGGCAGGGCAGTGATGTCGATCCTGCCATTGGGTCCACAAGGGACTCGACCATTCAGAAGGGGAGGGGTTACACCTTCCACAACAGATGAGATTACAGTGCAGTTGAAAGATCGATGTGCCTCATCATCATGTACTCCTGTGACATTGAAGGCATCATTGCTGACAATGGAAACATCATCACTGATGTGTGATCAGAGTCGACATGTCAGTGAGATGTACTGGGACATGGGGATGGCCATTTTCAAGGCACTTATACCCATGATGGAACAGTTGACAGCAGAGGGGCCAGTGCTTGGTTATACTGGTAAGGAATGGTTGGAGCTCATGCAATGGTTGGCAGGGGCACCTCTCAATCCTGAGATGGATGATTTACAAAGTGGGAATGGTCCCATTTTGGAAAGACTGAGGTGGATAACCCCACCTCCTGAGGTTCACGAGAGATGGTGGTGGCTGTTTATTGGTACTGCAGTTGCAATTGTGAGGCATATTGAAGCACATAGGTAAGCTACATTGTATCAAATGATATGACCCATTGAACACATACATTGTATTGAATGGTATGGGTTCAATCAACACTGTCAAACTCACTATATATACTACATTAACTAATGACTACATTGCACACTGAGTATTATACCTTACAATAAACACAAAGTAATGTTTGAAATGCAACGGCCACAGACACGGCACATGAATTGGGAGCATCAGCTGGAGTGGGAGCAGGTGTACATACTCTATTAATTACCCAATGACTACATTACGACTTTACTTGCTAGCATACAGATATATGTGCCTTGAGAAATTTGTCAAGACATGAGTAATGTTTGGCAGGGGAAGGCAAGGGAGCAGGAGTGGTAGTGGGAGTACATATTCTATTAATTAACCAATGACTACATTATGACTTTACTTGCTAGCATGCAGATAGACATGCCTTAAGAAATTAGTAAAGACATGAGTACAGTTGTGGACAAACAAAGTCAACTAATTTGGTTTCTCATGATCGGGATTTTTCGGCAACAAACAGACTTCAAATTCGGATTCAGTTCATCGAAATACATCAGAAAACATACCTCCGAAGTTTTGCCCATGACATTTCAGGGTGGCCAAACGTTTTGGGTCATTTTTCGCAACATTGTGTACCCCTTTTGGGGGTCTAAGCAGTAAAAATTATATCACATTGTATGTAATTGATGGTACAGAATCACATTTTGAAACTTGGACAGCTGAATATGCCTTCCAAAAATTACATACACACATTAGGGCTAATCCCCAAAGGGCTAAAAATTGTATCATAGAATGTTGCCTACTGTCAGACCTCTCACATAGCTTTCATATGTCCAAAATATGCTACAATACTATTGAAATTCTGTACTGGTACTCAAAGAGAATTGGTGACACTAGCAACTTATTAATAAATGACCAGAAAAAATAAATTAAGAATGATAATAGCCATGCTCCCTTCCTAAGGTTCCATGCATTGAGTAGAATGCCAGTATGCCTACCAACCTCAGGCCAAAAACTATCATGGTCTTGTACTTATACCAAACATGCTTAGAATGCCACCTGTTGTGACATGTTGGTAACCATGTGACATTTGGAGGGATGTTTTCCCACCTCTGATCTGCCCCTTGCCAGTCTCAAGGACTTTCCAAATGCCAGGGTAAGCCTTGGAAAAGGCAACAGTTGACCTAGTAGCAAATATTTCCATATTTGGCAAAGATTATTTAGTTTATTGCAGCCGATCGGTCACACGTAACCTTAATATTTTTACAGAATCAGATGCAGCTAATCAAGGGGAGTTGAATGCACTAATCTTCAAGATTTTACCGAATTTTTTAGGGGGTGGCCAAATCTTTGAGGTACCTATCCCAATTTTTTTTGTAAATTGAGAAATTGGCTTGTGGAAAACATGTTTGAATGGTTTTTAAGGCCACCAGATGTTTGTGCCAACCTCCAAAATTTGGTCACTAAAATTAGTTGACTTTGTTTGTCTGCAACTGTAATGTTTGGCAGGGGAAGGGAGTGGGAGTGGGAGCAGGATGAGGACTGGGACAGGGAAGCAGCACTGACATTGGAGACACAACCACAAACACAATGATGTTACTAAGTATATATAATAAACGAGGTATTAAGTCACATCTGGATGGGATGATGGCGTAATTTCTGAGAGCCTCCTTTTGAATGATTTCACCTTATTTTCAAGCCTTTCCTTCAAAGTGTCATATGTTTTCAAGGTTATATCTTGTTGTTCAAGCTTCTCCACCTCAGCCATGTACAGACAATGACTGGCATCCTTGTACGACATGCCAAGCTGGTCTTGAAGGCCCTTGACTTCAGTGTGGCAGCTCAACAACTCCCTGTCTGTCAAGTCCTGCAACAGAATGAACTAATGTAGAAAGACAAATGAGGATGACACTTCCTGGATCGGCAGGTATGGTGATCTGGTTGTGGGAGGCCAGGTAGTATGGGTGGCTGGTCATGTTGCCAGACTGCAAATTGATCAGTTGGGATACAAGATATGGGAGCAGACAGAGAAATGGGACAGGGCAGGACATGGGAGCACCAAAGACACAGGAGCAGCCAGAGACTTTGAGTTCCACCTGATTTGAAATAAATGAAGCTTACCCCTCCATCCACATTATGGACATCAAGTTCCACCTTCTGATGATAGGCATTCAGTGCCTGATGAGTGGCAGGAATCATAAAGTGGGGCACTAAATAGTGTTGCCCATTATTGGCTCAGATAGTGACATAGCCATCTAGCACCTTGTCTTGCCTTTGCTGCTGCTTGCTCATTGTGGATGGATCAATGTAAGAGGTTATAATCTCATGCATCTAAATCAAGTGATCAGATATTGATTGGATGATCTTTGTTTGGCCTTGATGAACCCAACATGTGATTGTTGATTATTTGCATTGATATTGATCAGTCATTGTACGACCTTGATGAACCCACATGATTAATTGATTGTTGATTGTTTCATCGATGTCGATTCTTTGTTTGGCCTTGATTAATACACATGATTGTTTATTTTTTCATTGATATCATCATTGTTTGTTTGAGGTCTTTACTCTCCCCCTGGTATTCTGTGTGGATCCATGCAGAATGGCACAGATTCTGTGGAATTCTGCAGAATCTGCACAGATGGGGTGATCCCAAGAACCATGATTTTTGGTGTATTGTGGCTTCACCATTCCGCACAGATCTGCACAGAATGGTGTGGAATGGTGCAGATTCTGCAGAATTTAGTGGAATATTCTGTGTTAAATTTAAACATGGACTAGGACTGAAACCAGTCTGAACTCAGCTGTGTCAGTCCAAGTAGATAGCTATTTATGTTGGAAAAATATTGTAACCAGTGGGAATTGAACTCATGAGCATGAGGCCATGTGAAATTGATGGGATGCAAGTAACCATTAGACTAAGCGACCTTGCCATAACAAGGACATTTAGATCTGTAAGTACTATTTGAATCACATGACTCACATGGCAGGCTCAAGAACACGTCAACAATCATTGTTGATCAATCAATCACTACCACCACCACTCTTGACCATGTCCCCCACCTCCCCCCTCCCTTTTCCACCACCACCTCCTTAACACCCAACAGCCACAGGTCCAATGGCTGCCATAAATGGGCCCAAACAGATGTTTGGGCCCTAGGTATTTGTTTTATTTTTGTTTCTCAATCTTTTTTCCTCTGGACCAACATTTTAAATATAGATTCTGTACAATTTTTACCAACATGATGACTGCCACCACTGCTGTGAGCAACTGCTCGCAGGGTGGCAATGGGTCCAGCTTGGCCCAAACGATGTGGATTGTCATTTGGGCCTATAGTAAGCTTTTTCATGTTTCATCTGTTGTTTTGGACACTAACTAATTATATTTCTTCTTTTACAGGTTCTAAAGTACTGGTAATGCCAGATGACAACAGATAATGACACACCAAATGGTGCCATGTCATCCAGGCCCAAACGACATGATACATCATTTGGGCCAATGGTAAGTTTTTTTTGTTTGTTTCAACAGGGGGAGACCACCATAACATAGCACCAGACCCCTCCACTATGAGCAACTGCTCGTAGGGAAGAAGGCTGGTGCATAAGATGATCATGACAATGGTGAGGGCCCCACCATGACCACCCATGGCAATGAACAACACACCACCCACCCCCAGGCTCACAAGCAACTGCTTGTGGGGTGGGCCATGGGTGGAATGATGAGACAACAAGGGGACAACAATGAGAGGGGGGGGACCATGACAACAGGGGGGACCAAAAAGACCAGAGGGGGGGACCACAACAATGGAACACACCACCCACCCCCAGCCTCACAAGCAACTGCTCATGGGATGGGCCATGGGTGGAATGACAAGATGATGAGGGTCCACAACAAGAGGGGGGGACCATGATGATGGAACACACCACCCACCCCCAGCCTCACAAGTGACTGCTTGTGGGGTGGGTCATAGGTGGAATGACAAGATGACGAGGGGTCCATGACAAGAGGTGGGACCACAATGAGAGGGGGGGGACCACCATGATGAAGAAACACACCACCCACCACCTTGCTTTCCAGTGAGGCAGTGTTTCGCACTTACACTGGTCATTAATTTTTTTGTTAGTTATCATTTGTAATTAGGTTTTAAATAATAAAAATCATATATAATATCACAACCTGTTTGGCAGAGTGGTAAAATTTAATGTCTGTTCAAAACTGCTTGTATCATGAGGTTGTGGGTTCAAACCCCATGTTTGCTATAATCATTTAGAGGACTTGTCAAAAATCTGGCTTGGACTAATCCACATGGAACACCAGGGGGAGGGTAAATTACTGGTGGAATCCATGCAGAATCATGCAGAATAACACAGATTCCACACAGAAAAATGCAGATCCATGTGGACAAACATGGATCTGTGCATGCTGAACTGAGTTGAGCTCAGATCTGTGTGGAGTCCACACTGTCCATGCAGATCCATGTGGAACACCATGGGGAGGGTAAATTACTGGTTTGTTTGGCCTTGATGAACCCATGTGATTGTTTATTTTTTCAGTTGACTTTCAACTACCCCATCACCCCTCCCTGACCATGCACATTCACCCAACTTCAGCATGAACATTACAGCTCAACAAGTAACCAGTCACATCACCCACATCAAGAAGGCCATTCAAAACAGCCTTCTCACAGGAAACATCAAGGCCATCATGAAGGACCAAAAATGGGCACTTGTAAGTGAAAATTCATTTGGGACCAACAGTAGGACTAATGTGTAACACACATTATTTGCATGGCAAGGACAGGATCTCATGGAGTATGTGAAAGTGGCATTCAGCGCCAAGGCTTTCCTGTGGCAGTTTCTGCTGGCATGGGAAAGTTCTGACAAACAGGGTGATGAGCTGGGTGTGATGTACAAATGCAATGAGAAAGGTGGGACTGCAGGAGCAGGAGAAGGAGCTATAAGGGTGGGACAAGGGAGGGGTGTGGCAGTGGCAGTGGCAGTGGGGGCAAGATCGGGAGTTGAAGGGGTGGGACAAGGGAGGGGAGCAGGAGCTCAAGGGGTGATACAAGGGACAGAGGTGGGAGCTTGAGGTGCAGGACAAGGCACAGGAGCAGGAGCAGGAGCACACCCATCCTCACCCCCAATCACTCCAAGACCAAGTGGGAGTAGGAGGACCAGGCACCTAGTTCAGAGCAGCAGTGGGAGCTCTGGTGAGGAATTGGGGAATGATGGGGAATCAGAGGAGACCGAAAGTGATGGAGAAGGAGTGTCAGAGTGAAAGAGGGGAAGGGAACATTGGTGAAAACCAGTGCATGGGGCAGTAAGGCCCCAGCCATGCATACAATGCTTCCAAGTTTAGTGATGGTGTCATGACCAAGTGAATGGGAAGTATGCATGTTTTGAATGTGGGAAGGGCAAGGTCAAGTGCAAGATGATAAAAGATGCTGATGCATGGGACTGGCTAGAGAAAGGAAAGAGTGCAGCCAGAAGAAAGGAGAGGAAGGTTGGATCCTTGTGGAGGTTTATGAGGGAAAAAAAAGGGAAATCAAAGGGTAAGTACCATGTGTATCACCATACAAATAACCACTGACCATTGACCACAGCAACAACATATTCCTCCGACATTGAGATGGATGACATTGCACAAGATTGCCAGGCCTTGCCCCTGCTCTCACTAGCTCCTGGTCCCAGTCCTGCTCCCATTCAAGCTGGGCAGCTCCATGCCTTCAACAACCATATGGAAGAACTGGAGCACCATCTTTATGATCAGGCCCACTGGATACATCAAAATATCCCTAGAGTATTGGCTGACATATGGGACATGAAGGAAAATATGGCCAGCTTGAGCAGGAGGATCAATGAGATGGAAGAGTACATGGTGTTCAGCCCACAACCTGTTGTGTTGTACAATGGTGGAGGTGAGCTGCACTATATTACAGCCAGTCCAAACTATAGGTGAAGGTACATATGGAGGTTGATGAAGATGAGAGGGATCCTTTTGGAGAGTCAATTGGACAGGGCTGCTGAAGATGGACATGAGGCACAGGTGGAGGAAGATGGTCAGGGAACTGCTCCCACTGCTGCTGCTGTTCCCCCCCCCCTCACCCCACCCTGGCAGCTCCCACACCCACACCTGCTCCCACTCCCACTCCCACTCCCACTCCCACTCCTGCTCCTGCTCCTGTACCTGCTCCTGCACCAACTGGGCTTGAGAAAGGACATGAGGTGGCTGGTCCTCAAATAAGGTCATCCAAGCCATGCCACAAGATTCTCAGGAATCAATTCAATGTATGACCTCTTTGGACATGCCACTCCCTCCCCTCCTTCATCCCTCCTCAATCCCCACTGCTGACCCTGTGGACCCAGCAATGGCATCCACCAGCAATGTGTTCATGCCACCAGCCCCTCCTTTGCCACTGGCATAACCCTCTCCCTGTCCTTCCCCTCCTCCTTCACAATTATGCAGGTCCCCTTGCAATTTGTCACCTGCCCTGCCTTCGAGAAGTCCCACCCCTCAGCCAAACCCAGGGGGGAGAGCAGGAATAACTGAGGACAGAGAGGAGGTCAAACAAGCCAGAAAAGATTAATGGTTGCATATTTGATTTTAATTCATACATAAATATTATTTTGTACTATAATTAGTCTGGAAATTTCATTTTTTTGCTCTCCTCACTTTTACCAAGGGTTGGGATGGGGGTGGGGTCAATGGTTGATAGCTAACCACTGACAATGCCACTGCTGTTGACATTGAAGTAAGGGGGCAAGGTTTAGGATGTTGTGATGTCTGTTGAGGAGGCAGAGTGGAATTGTCATTTTGTAACAGGGATGGATCAATAGGGGGGTCATTCATGTTGATGCCTGACATGGGACCCATGTACCTCATGTATGTGTCTTGAGGTATAAGATACTGTGGATCACCATCACATGAACCATTAATTGGCTGTGGCTGAGTCAGGCCAGCTCTACAGTGTATGTCCATTGTCATTTGATTGACTTGTACTTCGTTCAACAGAGTTGCACTTGTGTTCAAGTTGTGTGCCTGTAGTGCAGTTGACCTTTGGCCAGGTTTCTTTGTCTTGGATTTCCCTTTGGCCATTTCTTTGGCTCTTGGTCATGAATGCAGGTTCTGTGAGGATGTTGGGATTTGGGTCATCATTGGGAGTGGGAGTGGGTGCAGGAGCAGGAGAGTCAACATCAGGCATGGCAGTGCCATCTGCATTATGCTGGCCAGTGCATTTGTGCATCTGTCAAAAAGGTGTAGGGTCATTCAATGCATTAGGATATTGTGCAGGAGACACATTACCATCATGTAGCTTGATTATTTTGAACCTGAATGACCTTCAGGGCCCTGTGCCATTTGCTGCTGCAGAAAGTGGTCAAAGAAGTCTTCTATGACTCTCTTTTGCATGTTCTGTGGGTCTCTCCATTTGAACCCAGCTGGGAGATATTCAGGACTGATGAATGTCAATGTGTGCTCAGTGATTGCTGTGAATTGGACATGGCGAGTACAACCATTGTTTGCTAGTTCTGTATGCAGATAAGTAACAACTCATAAGTGATCATACTGTAATGCTGCCCAACATACAACTTAAACCATTCCTCCAGCTCTTTTTTCTTGTACAGTGAGCCTTTCCATGGTGTGGGTAGGATGGGGAATCCATCGCTAGTCATCTCAAATCGGATTTGCATTGAGTCACCTTGTGCTGCTGACCTTGTAGCAATGTCTGATGCACATACATAAAGCCTTGACATAGCCATGAAGTAGTGCTTGAGCTCCATGATCTCATTATTATATGTGTCTATGAAGGATTGTGCAGGGGTGGCCATCAATGATGAAACATGTTCATGACTGTGATCAGGAGCATGATCAGCTATGGCAGCAGAAGATGTTCACTCATGCATCAACAATCATCAAACTATCAGGTGCAGTGTAGGCCATGAATGTCACAGATAGCACCCCTATTTCTAGCCACTGTGGTCATGCAGTCTCCTCCACATGCTTAACCAGGTTCTCCTCTGCTAGACTGTGAAACATCAATAACATCATCAGGAGTGGGAGCAGCCATGGGTTAACATACCTTCACTTTGTTTTTTCTGGATAACCTTCTCCCTCCATTTTCTCCTGCTCATTTCCAAGCACTGCTTGTTCCTCTGCACTCAAGCTTTCAAAAACCCTCTTGATGGCTAGCAGTCACTTCAGGAACCATCCAGACATACTTGTGGATGCATCCTCAACACCTAACATATCTCCAATTTCTTCATTTGCCAGTTGTTTGAAAGCTAATTTGTTTGTTCCTAGCAATGTGATCAATAATACAACATTGAATGGGATAATAGCCCACCTTGGCATGTGTGCAACTCTCCTCTGGATCAATTGGGGTCATCGAATTGATGCCCAGTAATTAAAGATGGCAGGGAGAATGTCAGTCTTGAGGATTTGCAATTGGCCCACTTTTGATTCCTGGAATGCATCTTTATAAGACTCTATGATCTTCCACTATTTGACTGTGTATCGACTCCCCTTCCAGTAATGGTTGTGTCCTTGGTTCTCTGATAGCTCAGGTGTCATTGGAGGGGATTGATGTGGAGGAAGGAATCACACTGTTCAGTGAAAATTGACGGTATATCCGTTCCATCCGAGGGATGGAATTCCACGATATATGCGTCAGTAGCGGACTGGGCCCATGGCAGGAGGGAGTCGTGTGGGCCTAGGCCATGATGCATGCGGGTGGGCCCAGGTCCAGGACGGCACTGGCAGGCAGTAATAACCTGCCGTGAAATAGTGCCAGTGCCGGCGCCGGCACATGAATGAGTACATGAAGCAGTGACGGGGCTAGCATTTGAAGCATTTGATGACGCTGGATATAATGTGGTAATAAGCTGCCGTGAAAGAGAGCCAGCGCCGGTGCCAGCACATGAAGCGGTGACGCCACTGGATATACCATATAACATTTTCCCAGTGCCACAGAGTGATAGCATTATTAGGGGGTCCTGGAAATGATAGAAACTGCTAAAACGGCACCAGATAGGATGCCATTCAATGAATTCTACCCATGAGCCCAGGTCCAGGACGGCACTGGCAGGCGGTGATTTGAACCTGCCGTGAAATTGTGCCAGCGCCAGCACCAGCACATGAATCAGTGATGGCACCAGCACATGAAGCAGTGACGGTGCTAGCATTTGAAGCATGTGATTGTTCCCGATATAATGCGGTAGTAAGCTGCCGTGAAATAGTGCCAGCACCGGTGCCGGCACATGAAGTGGTGATGCCACCAGATATAACACTGGTGCCATAGATACACTATTACGTGTTTGTGAAATGATAGATAGTGCTCCAAAAACAGCACCAGATGGATGCCATTCAATGAATTATATCCATAGA
>QLOK01044108.1:0-35710 GCA_003313805.1 Tricholoma flavovirens | reverse complement strand
CCGCCGATGCCTCCTCTCAATGGTTTGCTGCGTGGTTTTACGGGAAACCCACAAATTCCACAGGGAAACATCAATAACTTGGATCCTCCTCCAAGTCAACAGCCTTCTTCGCTAGCACTGTCACAACATGGCTCTTTAGGCGGTCCTACCCCTCGATCAGAGGCACGAGATACAGATTTGAGAATAGCTGCCCATACTCCCGCTCGGGCACTTTCACCGGACGGACAGAAACAACCAGGTACTCAAGGAGTACCTTCCATACGCGATCCTACGCCGGGAACCATGACTTTTAGATCACCGTCATCAACTCCGCAACCCCCAAATCCATTGCCACCATTTAGTCCCGGACAAGTCGTACCTCCAGGACGAAGTAGCAGTTTTGGTAACCAAGGTCCCACGCAACCTGGGCCAGGCCAAACATTTAACCCGACAACCGGGCAGCATGGGGCTTCCTTTCACTCACCATACCAGCCCAGTCAGCCGTTTCCTCCAAATCGTCAACAACCGCACGGAGCTCATTCCGTACCTCCCGGCTACCCTTCACGCCCTCCCTCAGAGGCATACATGCAAGATGCGATTCGAAAAACTGTCTCTACGCATTCTCTGGCATCGCAGTACACTCAGCACGAACATTCCCAGGCACCGCCCATCCCATCCTTCCCTGGGGGTTACCCTCCAAATAATCCTAATTTCATCCCTAGAACCGGTTCATATAGCAATCTGCATGCCCCACAACCTCGTCCGTTGCTACCATCAGCACAATTCGCTTCTAGAATCATCTCTACTGCAACAGCTTCCTTCGACGAACCTAGTCCTCCCAGCTCACCGGTTGAGGAAACGCCCCATCAAACAGGGCCAGTGACATCCGCGATATCGGCGCAGATGAAATGCAAAGTATTTCTTCAGCAACAGCATGCCCAATGGAAATCTTTGGGTCCTGCGAAGTTGAAATTGTATCGCCAGGACCCCACCAATATCAAGCAACTCGTGGTGGAAGCAGAGAATAAGGATAAATCCATTTTGATTTCTACCATCGTATTGACCGACGGCGTCGAACGTGTTGGAAAGACAGGCGTTGCCATTGAACTGAGCGACAAAGGAATGCGAACTGGAATCATATACATGATTCAACTCCGCAACGAAAAATCAGCTGGTGGATTGTTTGACAGCCTTCTGGCAGGATCTGATAGGGCGTCGAGAGGATAATCTGTCGTGTTGTACCATGGTTCTCGTCATAAATTGCTTTACACCATCTTCATCCGCACATTGACTATTTCCATCATTCGCATTCTCTAATCTTTCTGCATATTATCCTAATAAGTCGTTGCTTTCTGTATTTAGAATGGATAATGGGTTTCGGGTTATACTAGAGGTCTTTTTTACCAGGATATCTCGGCTGCCAGCGAAACGTGGTCACTGCCACTGACACCTTTTTGTGGGATGCCATCAACAAGGTCTGCTGTGCGGTGTGGTGAGAGTAGGCTCTTGATGCTCACACGAGAGTTAATTGGATCTAGTATGAAAATGTAATCTTTAAATCCAGGATGAGTCCCAAATCAAATGATAAGAAACCGAACTTCACCCAAAACCGATTTCCAATAATGGGTGTAACTTGTGTACTCAGGCTCGTTCCGCCCTTTCCGTGTAGCCAAAAGCTTGACTCTTCCACCAAATGTTGCTAAACCTTCAACGTCAGTGATCAAGCCCAGCCCTTCATCGTAGACACTACGAAGGCGCGGTAGTCGGGAGAAAAATTCACACAATTCTGGGACTGTAAGAAGTCCGTCTGGCAATATTGCGGGACGGGCACTCGTTATAACCTTGTCTGGGTCCACAGCCATCTCATCGCTTTGCTCCTTTATTGACTTCACGTCGGATCTAGGTATGGCTGGATCCACCGAGACATGTACAATGCGGGAAGTGATCAAAGATTCTTCCTGGGCAGGCAGCAGAGGATCGCCGACCATAAGGGAATAGGCGGCATCATCTGGAGGGAAATTGAAATCTGTATTGCTGAAAGGATCATGTGGTGTAGGTCGAACATTCTAGCAAACTTACCTCCGCTAATGATGCACGGCCAATTATCACAGCCAATCTCGGACCTGAAGCGAATAGTTTCTCGAACCAAAATTCCGCTCTGTCTGGAGTTGTCGTTTGTTATGGATATGGAAGGACTGAAAAATCCCTGACCTTGCTCTCTCGTATGTATATCTGCCCATGTCTAGGTGAGTACATACTCTGCTGGCCCAAGTACAACATACTTTGGATGCCAAAACAAATGAGTTGTCGCTACTATAACACCTCGGCCTTGTAAGAGGTTGCAGTCGAGTGCTATTAAGCAGCCAATATTCCTTGTCTGAAAGCTACGACCACGGCGAGTTTGTGTGTCACCCCCAGTACGTATTTCTTCGTCGTCATATGTCACCGATCTAGTAGCACGCAATGCATACCGGTTCGTCCTGAACGCAATAAGACACCCGTGCTTCTTGCCAGGGGCCGAAGCAGAGTGATGAGCATATCCCGCTTTTTCGAGGACTGGAATAAGTTTCTCCAAACGGTCGACTTCCTGAATAGTGTTATGGCTTTAGAATTACACCGAAATGTTTGAATACCTGCAGGCATAAGACATCCGCATCTGCGACCAACATTTCACGATAGCGCATATGTTCCCTGTCGCTCGCTTTTAAACAGTTACTCGTCGGGAATAAATCGCGGCCTTGGTAACTTGGAGTTACTAAGAACAATACACCAAAAAATGCTCACGAATAAGGCGTTGAGCGAGTAGCTTTGCCAAGTTCCCTGGTTAGTTTGGGTAGTATGACATTTGTGCAAGGGTAGACAAACATTCCAAGTAAGGACTTTCATCCGCTGCTCTTGACCCTTGTCGCTTGCATTTTCAAGTTGGGAGGTTGGTAATTGTATCCAAGCACGGTTTACGATTGTTCCTGCAGGACTGTTGGCCACAGTACCGTGACTGTTGTTCGTCGATTGGGCGATTTGCTTCTTTGCTTTCCGTTCCGCTGAAAGAGAAATTTGTTCAGGAGTTAACCGGAATGGTTTTCCATCCAGGGCCACTTTGGGTGACATTTGCACAACCTAACTTGAACGCCACTAAGCCTGTACTACTCGTAGACGGAATGGGCGGTCCGCCGTGGCCGTGACTTTGGTTGACACGTGCCCCGAATTTATGGTCGCACGGGTCGTTGAAATTCTTCTGGACAACTTGAATCTTGTGAATGCCACTGCAATCGACTTTGTGTCGAAACTTGCTTCTACACACTGGTCGAAGACTGCCAGCCTGTAGATCCAGCGTCCAATCTTTGTCACTCATTTTGAACCGATATTTTA
Organism: Tricholoma flavovirens; assembly: GCA_003313805.1. NCBI lineage: Eukaryota > Fungi > Basidiomycota > Agaricomycetes > Agaricales > Tricholomataceae > Tricholoma > Tricholoma flavovirens. The sequence continues at coordinate 32,362 of QLOK01044108.1, read as the reverse complement.
CCCGGGAACAGCCACAAATCCGAGTCAGATCTCTGTATCGCCCATACGCTTCACTCATGAATACACCAGAGAAATTTGGCAATTTTGACCTTGTCCGAAGATTCAAACTTGATTTTACCGACGTAATCGTCTCTAAATGGAAGAGCCGAACCACAGGCCTCAGTGTTGTGCATCTCGACTATGAAGGTCACCATATTCTCTTAGATCTCATGCGAACCAACTTGAACATCCTTCTCTTAGCCCCCATTGTTAATGGATACTTTGTCGTTGCCACAGAAAGCATGTTCTTCTCCACCATTATGCATGACCTTGAACTCATGACCCCTAACTAGTTTTTGATGACTCCGGCTGTCCCCATACATTAGAACAGTATGCCTGCCACCTAATATTGAGCATGACAGCTCTACTGATAGATACAAGCCTAGTATTCATGGGTTCCGAACAATACCCCTACAAAGGTGTTTTAGATCTTCTGGCAAATCGTGGTTTCTCGAATGGAACCAATGCATGGACTGATACCGATCATACCGCGTATACGATCTCCACTGCGGGAGAACAGGGCTTCCTTCAGATGCTGCCCATCTACGTTGATCACATTTTATATCCGACTATTACGAAAGCTGGGTCAGCGTTGATCATGTTATTCTCTTGAGCATAATTGACATGGCGTCATACAACACAGTTTTATCACAGAGGTATGTCTTCTTTTGACAATAACATTCAGTCCGTGTTATCGATGTTGCAGGTTCATCACATTGATGCAAAAGGCCAAGACTCTGGTGTGGTTTATAGTGAAATGCAAGGACGAGAAAACACCTCCGGGGATTTGATGGCTCTCCGGTTCGCCTTCAGAACAGTTCATTTTGCCAGGCATCACTTTAACCAACAGTGTTAGGCTGCAGCGCTTGGTGAACCCTCCAGGGAGTGCATATCGAAGTGAGACAGGAGGGCTTATGGAAGCGCTCCGAATTCTAACACCTGAACAAAGTGAGCAAATATCGCCAAGCAGCTATGCTAGCAGTATACTAAAATGCCACCAGTTAGACAATATCATGCTACGTACTACGTACCCCACAATCTGTCGCTCATTATCACCGGTAAACTTTCGAGCGGCACGCTCTCACTACTTGATGTTCTCCAACATAAAGTGGAGCCTAGTCTCATTTCACATGGACAGAACAAGGGACCTCGTCCACAAGGTTGGAGACGACCATTTGTCGAGACGGAAAGTGCCCTGAGGCGGCCAATTCAGACCACTCTGAAAGAAACAGTAGAATTTCCCGAGAAGGACGAAAGTTTGTGATTTATAATGAAGAATAACCTCACTTGCTCACTCCATCATTAGGTATGGGTGAGCTGATAATCAGTTTCCTTGGCCCTCCGCCAAAGGAATTCTTGGAGAGAAAAGTCCGCCAACTTTGCCCTGGATTTACCCGCGCTAAATTTATCCATGCATTACAGGCATTAGATCTACTTGGCACATATCTTACTTCATCCTCCGTGGCTCCGTTAAACAAGGAGTATATTGAGACCAAATCTCCTCTTTGGTATGAACTCTTGTCATTTGGTCATTTGTTTAGCCGTCCTTGATACAGTCTTGTAGCTCGTACATCTACTTTGGAGAGGAAACCCGCGCAAACTATGTCGATCTACCGATATATGTTGGCTCAATACCCACAGAACATTTGGATGGTTTTAACGAGAGACTTAAAGTTAGTTTGGAAAGGATTATCGCAGAAGGTATAGACATGGACCGGATGGCTATGGTGCTTAATAGAGATGAACGTCAGGTAAACAACGTTATCTCTATTCTTGGGGTTTGGTATCTTACCTCCCGCAGCTGCGTAGCAAACTTGAATCAGCCAAAGGTGATACTTTTTCGGGCACCATTATAAGCGATTTCCTCTACGGAGCAGAAGACGGATCTTGGTTGAAGGATTCTATGGACGAGATTAACCAGTATACTGAGTTGCGACAATGGTCCAGTAAACAATGGACGGACCTTTTAAAGAAGTAATCTGCTGCAGATATTCCATCACAACTTGCTAAGCATTCCTTTCAGATACTATGTCGACCCTCCGTCGGTGGTTGTATGTGGGCAACCTTCATCTGCCCTTGCCGAAAAACTCGAGCAGGATGAAAAGGCTCGTATAACTCAACAAGTTGCGACACTTGGGCCTGATGGCTTAGAGAGGGCTGACCTGGCCCTGGAAAAGGCGAAGGCCGAACACGACAAATCAATTCCTCAAGACATTCTGACCTCTTTTCCTGTTCCAAACGTGAATAGCATATCCTGGATGCCGGTACAAAGTGTTCAAGAAGGAGGCATTGGCAGAGATGGCCCTGCCGCAGCAATAAGTTCGACGGAGTTGTCTAGGCACATTGAGACAGATGGAGGTCCTCTGGCATTTTTTGTACAGTATGATCATGTAGAGGTGGGCGCTCATCTTTTTATTTGTGTGAAAGATGATTATTGAAATCCAAATAGTCTGACTTTGTTTCCATCCATGCGTTGTTCTCGTTGGTCAAACTTCCAAATCGATTACGACCGTAAGTCGTAACATTCATTCATGGACTAGCTTCATATTGAAGTACTCTTGCAGATACATTTCGACATATCTTTCGGCGTTTTTCTCCTTGCCAGTCAAGCGACAGTCGGGTGAATATTTGACACACGAGCAAGTCATCAACAAATTGGACAATGAGACCGTGTCTTATGAAGTAGATTTGGGGATAGCGGGCTCCTTTGCTGACCTGTTCCGTGTTAGCATCAAAGTTGAAACAGCACTGTACGAAGCTGCTATTGCCTGGCTCAAAGACTTGATATACGGCAGCGAGTTTCGTCAAGATCGGTAGGAGCCATTTGTTGACAAAGGATATATAGAATCTGATGTTCTTTCTTTTTCGCCAGGCTACAGATTGTGATAGCAAAAATCCAGCAATCTTTGCCGGAGATGAAACGAAATGGCAACACTGTTCTACGCTCGCTGTTGGGCGATTTGATCTACGACAACAGTTCAACTTCTCGTTTTGGAAGCATCATTCCGCAGGCCGACTTTATTCCCAAATTGGCGAAGCAACTGCAGGCCTCCCCAGCGGAAGTCATTGCTGACTTTGAGGAGATACGCAAGTACAGTAAGTTCCAGATTTTCGACTGGGGTAGGATTCTTGACAGTGCGTAGTGACTGATCCCTCTGGCGTCCGCTTCTCGGTCGCCGGTAATGTATTACGACTCAAGAAACCTAGAAGTACTTTGGGTCAACATTTTGCCCAGTCACTACCGGTATTTAATTGTCTATATATGTCTGTCGTTGGATTCGACTTGCTGTGCAGGAAAGCGCCTTATTTCCTGTTCCTTTTGCCTCCGGGACACTCAGCGAAGTGGGCAGGGAACCTGTCAAGAAGGTACCATATGCGACTGCACTCCTTTTTTTGTTCCTGACTCCCCTCGCACTTTCAGGCTATTCTAATGGGCCTCCCCACTATCGAAAGTTCATATGTCACGCATACTACCAAGTCAATTCAAGGCTTTAATCATCCTGAATATTCAATTTTTCGGGTTGCCCTCGAAGTCTTGAATGCGACAGAAGGGTATTTATGGGTATGCTGTTATCGCAATACCGATTGTAACCTTCTTACACAACCTGTACTAGCGTTATATACGTGGATCAGGGCTGGCGTATGGTGCCTACATTTCCTTGGACGTCGAGGCTGGGCTTCTCAGTTTCTCTTTGTATCGGGTGAGTTATTCTCACCTTTTTTTGACTTCTTTCGATCTCAAAATTCTATAGAGCTCGAATAGCATGAGTGCATTTCAGGAAGCAGCCAAGGTTCTCAAGGGAATCGTTGATGGATCTGTAAGTTCCTTTGTCGCATCACCCCTTTGGTCCAGCCTGAACAGAAGAATTAGATAGCTTTTGATCAAACTAGTTTGGATGCTGCAAAGAGCAGCATCGTTTATAGTGTAACAAAAGGAGTGTCTACCGCTGGGCGAGCTGTAAGACTCTTCACTTCCAATAACACAAACTAACTTACACACTTTCGAAGGCTATGGTTTCATTCTCAAATCAAGCCCTGAAAGGTGTTTCGAAGGACCATCAGATCGATCTCCTTCAGAGATATCAAGCAGTAACGAAGGAGGATGTTCTGCAAGCCCTCCGGACACATTTCATGCCTTTATTTGATCCAAGCTCCTCAGTGGCAGTCGTGGTGACTGCTCCATCCAAGGTAGACGAGACTTTCGACGAATTAAACAAAGCAGGATTTGTGGTGGAACGAAGGACATTGGATTTTGATCCTGAGGAATTAGAGAACGGCTCTGATGATGATGGAAGCAACGAGACCGGATCAGAGGACGGCGCACGACAATGAAGGAGCCAGATATATACACCGCGTTGAACGTACACTCGTTGCGAAGATTAATAATGGATATTATGATGTCACCTCTCCACTTCCATCGATAACCTTTATCATCCCATCCTCGGCTTCTCCAGCCTTCATTTCCACGTTGCGTAGAAAATCATTGTCCACAAGGAATCTGATAGCTTGAGAGAGATTTGAAATTGTCACACGGATCTCAGGCAGTAGCAGCTATTGAAAACGTTGAAATAAAATAAGAATATAAGATGTAGAACGTACATTCCGTAAGAGGGGGGGACGGGACGCAAATGGATTGGGCGGTTCTCGTCTGGGTTGAGGAATATGACGCTTTTGGATCTGAGGACTATCTCCTGATCCTCCAGAGTTGACATTAGGCTGATATTTGGGGCGCGGAGGTTCGTTTACGATAGGTGGCTTTTGTTTGGACGAGATTACTTCTGGTTTATCGTCGTCCTCGTCCGATTCGGGACTTGGGCCGATAGGGCTGGTAGGGTTTTTGGAGATCGGTAGAGGTTGACGCGCTTCTGGAGAGATTTTACGTTGGTTCCAGCCTTCCCCCCTCCGTGCATTTGGAATGGATCTACGCGCGGGGTTTCTGCCACTATTTTTTTCGTAGTCTCTGCCTTTGTTTTGTACTGGGTCGTCTAATTTTCGTCTTTTCCTGCTATGGAGACTGGAGTCCTCTGGAGAAAGCTGGCCACGAGCAATTGCCTCGTCCATTTTTTGTCTCTTGTCCTCTATGCGACTGGCGGTGGGCCATCGTCTTTTGCGTTCCGCAATCCACGCATCTATTGATTCTGGAGAATCAAGGACCAGCGTAGTACCCTGAATCGGCATTGGTTTTCTGGGACGAGATGTAAGTGAAGCACAGTATACGAGAGGCATCGCACCAACCCTTTCAAACTAGGGTCAGCATCCCAGTCGGACTTTTGTTTCTTTTTGTCCCACCCAGGAGGATAGATAAGATGCCTGTCCATTCTGTGTATCTCGAGAGCCTTATGTGACCCAGTGAAATTGCATCCCGGGTTTGAGCATCTGTTATTACCAGGGTGATACCAAGAAGCGGGATACTGTGGCTTTATCGTCGGTTGATTATTATTGGGTTCAATGGCCCTCGATGAGTTCAAAGAGGGGGTGTATGTAGAAGATATTGTATAACCATCGAGGGTAGTGGATTGACGTTGGTAAGCTTGCGCATAATGTGATGAATAGGAACTGTAAGGGTTTGCAAGGGTAGCTGTAAGAGCAACCGTCGTTGCGGTTGCTGAAGACGATGAGGGAGGATAATGTCGCATATTAACAGCAATGTAGACTTGATGTAGACTAGTATACTTGTCTGTAATACAAACACGTGACTTGCCCCCAGCTTGTACGAAAGGAATATTTTTAGGGAGTGTCAAGAGATCATCGGAATTTATGAACGGGGCAGGAGATGGATGCTATGAACATATGAAAGACAGGGGAGTGGACAAAAGCCAACAGGGGAGCGAATGGAACAGAATGGTGAAAAAGAAACGTGCACACAGCTTCAGAAAGTTAGTCCTGCTGGTCCAACTGTTGCTGCTCTCTTCCAACTCGCCTTTCCTTCTCGCTCTCCAACTGGTTATAAAGTAAGAACAACGCCTTCTCATTGGCCTCCGGTGTACCAACGATTGTGAACATCCTTTCTCCAGTTTCATCATGGGGGGCCTTGGCAATAGAGATCTTCGAACCAGACAGACGGCGGATTTCAGTAATTTTAGTTCCACTACGGCCGATAATGCAGCCGACCATATCAGAGGGGATGGAAATGTTTTGCGTGCGAAGATTCGCAGCAGGTTGTGCCGCGCTCGGGGTGTGAGCAATGTCAGGAGACGCAGGAGGAGAAGTGCGTCCACGAGGGTTGGCCTCACCATTGGAGCGACGAGAGCCGCTGTAGGGAGATCCCGAATAACCGTGGGACGGGCGCCTGTTTCCGCTTGATCGTTCATCGTTCGTTCCAGGATGGAACAGGACAGTTCCCAGACCCCTCTCCCAGTCCTCCAATAAACATTTACCTATCTCCGCAATGGCACGGCCAATAGCTTCGGGAGAGCCTTGCACTTCGACAATGCGCTCGGTTGATTGTGGCAACATATCTTTTGAAGCCACCATGCGTGCACCAGAGCCATCTTGAATGGCTTTGATTTTGAGACCATTGCGACCGATAATAGTGCCCATCAGATTGTGGGAAATCAAAAGTCTAATAGAGGTGTGAACAGTCGATGGAGAGGGTGTGGCGGGGGAAGAAGGGTTTGAGGCCACGAGTTGAGAGATGATGAGGGTGTAAGCCTGAATAAAAGTCAAGTTCGATGATGCATAGAGATGATAGTAGGAGGTGACAAACTTTAGCAACGCCTTCGACAGGCCCGGTGACAGTAAGAACCCGCTCATGGACACCAGCGATGACCTTGCTAACGCCAGCTTTGACACCAGTTTGTTCGCGCAGATCGGCTACATTCTTTCCAGCCTTTCCGATAATGACGCCAGCATCCTTGGTACTGACGAGGGCACGGAGAGTTAAGGTTTCGTGAGCTGAAGGAGAAGGAGAGCGGGATGGGGGCGGGGAGGCTAAAGAAAAAGTGAGACCTATGATGACCTGATAGCGGTAGAAATCAAACGAACCTGAACGGCGTGGGGGAGAGGAATCGGAGGGCATTTATCGGGATAGAGAAGAGGAATGGCAGAGGAAAGGGAAGGGATGGAAGCGGGATGGAAGGAGGAGGAGGGAACGAAATGCGAAACACTTGACGATACTCGTTGTAAAAATCAGAGTACTGACTCACAACCAGAACAAACACCAAAAACTCGTATATTAGACTCGTCGTACTCGGCATATTCAACGTTCTACTCCCTACCACTTGCTACTACTCCCTACCAATACGATTTTACTTACTACTTACTCGTATATCATGTACTAACCACTGCCATGTATTCGTTTTCTTTTTTTTTTTTTTTTTTTTTTTTTTTTTTTTTTTTTTTCCTCTTTTGATTATGTAAATGTTATCGGTGGCGTTCGGGCCCCTTCCTTCTTTCTTGCAGCCATGTCTTTCATCCGTCTAGCCGCAAGAGCTGCTTTCTCTCCTCGCTACCACTGGGCGGCCCCACGTCTACGAAACCATCTCGTCCCTCGCGCTGACTTTTCGGCCGCAGCCGGCTTGTCGCGAGACGTCATCCAGTCCCGTGTGCTTGAAGTTCTCAAAGGTTTTGAAAAAGTAGACCCCGCAAAAGTAATCCCTGAAACTGGCTTCTACAGTGGGAAATCTAACTTCATCTTCCAGCTGTCACTCACTTCTTCCTTTACGAACGACCTCGGACTCGATAGTTTAGATGCGGTTGAGTTAGTCATGGCAGTTGAGGAGGTGTGAAGCTCCGTCTGTACCCTTTGCCATTTGTTCCATCCATGTCTTCTCTAGGAGTTCGCAATTGAAATCCCGGACGCTGAGGCTGATGAGATTCAGACGGTTCAACAAGGTATGCTTTTTGTCCCGTTGTCCATTGCAATGAACTTCAACGCTCTTTCCTCCTAGCAATTGATTACATCGCCAAGACCCCAGAAGGTTTGCCATTATACGACCATCCATGTTCCCTACTCTCATTCCTTGTTCAGCCCACTGAAGTACAGTTCGGGAAATTCCGTCCCATACACTTACCCGCCCTGGTCTAGCCTGGGAGGTTCTTTGGCCCTCGATTCAATTGTTGCTAGAGATCATCGCTGATGGATATATTTTGTCATCATGCTGGAAGTAAAAGTCAATACATTTTATCTCCGATTTTGGAATAATTATAGTTCTGTGTGCCCCCATTTATCTCTGCATAAGTATCTCAAGTCTAGTCCGAGTCATCATCTGGTACGATCATGACGCATACGCGAATCGTAGCCGATCAGCCTTGGTTTGAGATAGGCTGTACCCTAGGAGAAGGTGAATAGCATCCTGACAAATATCGTGTTTTCGACGATGAACCACAAATGAGTAGGCCCCCTTTATGATCCAGAGTCTTCAGTCTTGCATTTTGTCGACATAGCCGAACACAAGGCCTGCCATTATGCTATCAGCAGAATCACCACGGTCTTCTCACTGCCCTTCCAGGTTTTCCACCTCAACACGAAGAGCTTCAACCTCGATGTCGAGACGTTCGACGAACCCGTATCATGCCTAGTATTAAGACGTAATGGCAAAGGAGTACGCAGTTCTTATATTCCCGCATTACATCGCCTGAGCCTTTAGCCTTTAGTTGGCTTGTGCAGCTGCCCGCGGTTTCGCTTTGCTGGAGGGCAATTCTACCTTAAAATACATTAGTCAGCCCCTTCCCATGAACCAATTGCCATATACACGGTTCAATGATGGAGCTTGCGACTCCAAGGGCCGTTTCTTTGCAGGGACAATATGGTCCAAGGAACATGGCGTACCTGGGAAGTTGTATAAATATGATCCTGAGGAGTGTTGCACTGTCGCTGACGAGGGACCTTTCACAGTCAGTACACTTCATATGCCCCAAGTAATGGGTCTGATTCAACATTGTGCTCAGGATTCCAATGGTTTGGGGTGGAGTCCGGATGAAAAGACATTGTGAGTTCATACTGACAAGAAAGTGAACTTCTCTAGAAAGGAAATTAGTTATTTCACAGATTCTTTAACCAACAAGATACATGCATACGATTATGATGATGGGGAGTTGTCCAACCGCCGGGTCTTTGTAGATGCAATTGCTCAAGGACTACCTGAGGACACCTTCTGTGACGGTTTATGCCTTGATGATGATGGAGGTATCTGGAGTTCAAGGTTTGGCGAAGCGTCGCCCTTCTCCCAGCAAAAAAAAAAAAAACTGATCTGTGCCGCCTCTAAGATGGGGAGGCTCGCGAATAATTAGATACACCAAGGACGGAGCTATGGATATCGAAGTGGTATTTCCTACTGCTCTGAACATCACAGCTTGTTGTTTCGGAGGTAAGCAATGCCTCTGCATGTATGAAAAAAGCTGAGAGTGTTTTCTTGGCCAGGTCCAGACAACACCCAGCTGTTTGTCACAACGGCACATTGTGGTGCGATAGGTGGGGATGCAAGCAGACAGAAACAATATCCCGACTCTGGACATGTGTTCCTCATTGATTTAGCCGGAAGATATAAAGGCAGACAACGTTCAGAATTTGCTGGTTAAGACTACATCCCAGCGGTATCAGTATAGTAGTATACTATTGCTATATGAGGCGAAATCATTATGCCGAGACTGAGCAGTAGGAGCCTGGTCTGACCGGCATCTGCCGAATTAACTGTGCAGTTCTAAACAAGGTTCGAATCGGTAACCAAGCCACTGGCCTTCCGCCAAACGGCGCAAACGGTCACTCCTCAAGGTAAGGATATCACCAGCTCTCGTCTCCAACCCATCCTGAACATTATTCTGTCGTCTCGCGATCTCCCCCCATAGGTTGGTATCTTACTCTCGGCTTAGCGCGATATTCATCATCTTCTGCTGCTAGACTTTAACATGGCCACATTCTCCTCGACACCCATCGTAATCGATGGCAAGGGTCACCTCCTTGGTCGCTTGGCTTCAATTATCTCCAAGCAAATACTTTCTGGCCAGAAAATTGTTGTTGTAAGATGCGAAGAAATTAACATTTCTGGCAGCTTCTTCCGAAACAAAGTGAGTTTTCAAGAGTACAGCTAACCATTTTCTAATGCGAAAGGGTCTTCACAGCTCCGTTACCACAACTTCCTTCACAAGCGGCATATTGTCAACCCCAAAAAATCAGGTCCCTTCCATCATCGCGCTCCTTCCAAGATCCTCTACCGGGCTATTCGCGGCATGACGCCTCACAAGAGCCCCCGAGGGGTTGCTGCTCTTGAGCGCCTCAAACTTTTTGAAGGTGTCCCACCACCATACGACCGGAAAAAGAAAATGGTTGTACCGGAGGCCTTGAGGGTGCTGAGGCTGAAGCCTGGTCGCAAATATTGCACTGTCAAAGTACGTCGCGCATTTCATTTTTGAGCCACATTAACACAGGCCAATTAGCGTTTGTCACATGAGGTTGGTTGGGGTTACAAGGACGTAGTTGACCGCCTTGAGGAGAAGAGGAAGATTAAGGCACAGGCATTCCACGAGCGCAAGGTATGACATCTGAACTTGTGGAAAGAAGCTGAACGCTGAACTCTTTTTCAAGCTTGCTGCAATCAAGCTTCGTCAAAAGGCGATTTCAGACAACGCATCATCATTCGGACAGCTTTCGCAGCTTGGCTACTAGACAGATAGTGTGGCCTATTATTGCTTTCTTTTTGATGCCTCAGTACGTGACAACATGTCTGATGTATGCTCCCATGCTCGGCTGCCTTCATATGAGATGCAAATTTTTGCCAGTTAGACCAATCCTGAGATAGAAATGCAGCAGCAGTGTACCACTTATAAGTTGAATGGAACGCTCGAATCCTCTTCGTCTGATAATTTAGTAATTTAATGGAGCCGTTGATTGTTGTGGCTTTTACGCTTACAATGTTTACAATTTGTTATATATCCGCCTAACCACTGACAACTACAAAAGTCTTGCGCTTCAACTTTATTATCTTTATCTTCCCTCTGTCTCGTGCCATGAAGCATGGCGTCGCATTTCGCAAGTTCTCGAGGACATCTTCACATAGAATGCTTATGTTACGGTGGGAACTACTGTGCCAACGCCGACCACATCTCTCAAAAGTATTCAATAGGAATCTAGTCACGTCGCTGGTGGAGCATGAGCAAATCAAAACTACTCTACCAAAAGCCAGAGACACAGCTAGACTTGTAGAAAAGGTAGTCATTTTTGTTCATCCCGTGGTTATACTCAACTTCAACAGATCATCACTCTGGGCAAGAAAGGGGACCGGGCGGCGCATGCGCGTGCTTCAGCATTTCTTCTGAAACCGGAATTACTACCCAAGCTGTTTGGTACTTTTTCAGAGCGGTATGCTGACCGCCCAGGCGGTTATACGCGGATACACAAATTTGGTAATCGACCAGGGGATAATGCTCCTCGAGCCATTTTGGAATTGGTTGACAACCCGAGAGACTTGCGTTGGGAGTTGACTGCACGAGCAGTTGGCCGGGAGGTGTTGAAGGAGAAGCTAAAGACTAGCGCACCCGTGTCAATCATTAACAGAGGCGCGGAGGGGATACGCGAACTTATCACAAAACGAACTTCAAATTCTGGCGAATCTGATGACCTCCTGCGTCCTAAAACGAGATGGAATGTCCAGAAAATTCTCAAGTTCAGGGATCAGAATGCTTCCATGGAGCTTAGCCGAAAAGCTGGATGTTACATCGTAAATTGCAATATTTCGTCCATCTCCGGTGAAGTATTAACTAGCATATTTGAAGGATCATCTGCTAGCCACTCCGATGGCTCTCCGAACTATTCATGACGAGATGAAGGAAAGAAATATACAGAATCGAGCACCGCGACCGAAAGCCGGTCAAGCGCTCCCCGGAGACACCCTAGGTGCTTTACACATGGCACAAGGCCAGCTCGGAGAACGCAAGTCGATACCAAGGGGGCCTACACTGAGTTTAAGATCTGTATTTGGGCGGAAGTACAAAAACGCCTAATATTATAATATCTGCTTGATTGCACGTCTATTCTCGGACGGCTTTCATACACAGCGTCATATTGCAGAGTTTGCGAAAAGCCTGATGATGGGCGTACCCTTGGCGTACTGCGGTAGCCTGAGTTTTATGCAAGATATGAATGGTCCAGGTTCTATATAATATAATACAAAGTCCAAGTCAGTAATAAAGGAAGTAAAGCCTGAGTTTGTGGCTATAAGCGTGGAGCTGGTAATAAATCGGGACGGAATAGTATGAGAACCAGCCTTGCATAACCCCCTCGAACGCGACCGGCTCTCAGTTATGAATCAGTTTATGCACGAGTCCTGTATGTAGCCTGTCGTGCCGTCATGAGAACCACCATCTTTCTATTTATGTCCGTATGGTCGGTAGTTGGGGTTCACAAATGCATCGTGTGGTTGCACTTGCGGCTGAGAGATCATATCTGACACGCTCCCGCCACTCTCTTGCCGAACGTGATTGTAGCCATGACCAGCACCACTCGTGGGCGAATAGAGCGAATCAGTGGAGTTTCTGGAGTCCCAGGGATCGTTACGTCTGTTCATTGGAATATTGTCGTTGTTCAGCTGATCGTATTTTTCGTGATCGCGGCGTTGAGACCTGCCATAAGACGACAATACAGTATAAAGATATAGCTTTGAAAATTGTAAGAGAGAAAACAACAATAAACACAAGGTAGAGTATCTTACCTGCAGAACGCCCAGCACAACCCAGAGTCCACACATTACTCCAATGTCTACCCAAGGGAATATTTCACAAAGTACATTCCCTTCCGTACTTTGCGTAGTGTTACCGGAGAGGAAGAAATTGCTCAAGCACTTTGATTTAGCAGTGGAGTGTCGGGTAGCAGACAGGATTATCCAGGTTGCAGCGACAGCGAAAGTTGCAAGGGTAGCTAGACAGTGTAAGCTAACATATCTTCGATATAATATGGCCTTTTCCTTGCAAACACAGCATGTTCAAAACGAATTCATTAAGAGGCAATAACATGGCGAGACTTACTTGTGCCACACCGATAAAACCAAGGACTTGGATAGCGGCTGCTACGAAGCTAAGAATACCAAAAACCCATGCAGCAAAGGATGGTGTAGCTGCTCCGACAACTGATTGTGAAAAAGAGTCTATCAGCAAGATCGTGCAACGGACATGAATGACAACGGACTGGAAGGTGTGGCCAACGACAGGACGCCGACCAGAACGCCAACTACAAACTGTTCCGTCAAAGTGACATAAATGCCTGCATTGACTATAGGAATGGCACAGCAACAATATTCTCTGGGCTTCATGAGAGGACTGCGTAAGAGAGTGACAGGCTATGCAGCGAATTACTAATATTGAATCTCACTGTGTCTGGAATTACATAATTAAACGGAGAACTAGCTATTAGAGCTCAATAAGATGAACTCAGCTCTCCTGGGCAGTACCATCATGCGTCCCTTCCTCGTTACTCTTTTTGCACTCTGCCTTCCTTGTCTTACTTTAGCGAGCCCTCGAGCTGATCAAGTGGCTTTTCAGGCAGACGGCGGTATTCACACCGCAGATGCCTGGAGCTACGAAAACTGTGGTCAGTGCAAAAGTCCTGAAATCCGACAGCTCTAAGCGGTCATCCCATCCAGGGCAGCCAACGTACATCATTCAAATCGAGTCAATTGAGGTCAAGCCGGATCCTCCCAAGCCAGGTCAAGACTTGACTATCATAGTCAAAGCCAACACGACTGACATCATTGAGGTAGCTGATGATATATATGTGTGCTGGGATGATTTTAGTTACCCTTCGTGATACAGGACGGCGCCTACGCAGATGTCACTGTAAAGATTGGCCTTATCAAGTTGCTTCATAAGCAGTTTGATCTCTGTCTGGAAGCGTATGTCTCGTCCGCTATATAGCCTCCCTCGCCCCTGACCTCCTCAAAGGGAAAACTTCAACGCGACTGTTCAATGCCCTGTCCAACCAGGGTCGTACACCGTCGAGCAAACCGTGGCCCTTCCAAAAGAGATTCCGCCAGGTATGCTTGCCATTAGATGTCGACAGCACGTTTTCATTTCCAGCAGCTAAATTTGTTGTTAATATTCGGGGATACACCTTTGGAGAGGAAGATATGCTTTGTCTAAACCTCAAAGCTGATTTTATGAAGCGTCCTTTTCTCAAAATTGACTGGTAATTCGACGAGGCATCCTGGATCTTGGGCTTTATGACTACCATGTTAGCTTTTATACGATATCTTGTCGTCATTCTTACTTTAGTGAAATGATCCTAACTTAGATCCCTTGGCCGTAGGAACGGAGATGGTCCGAATCGGCCACGTTGGTTGGCCGATATCTTTGATCCCTGAACATAATAAAGTCCCTTCCTTGACTTTGAAGCAACGTGCAGAGATACTATTCCTTTAACTTATTTATAGCATTCAGATTTCACCGATTTCTCCTTTGATTTGCAGCAGTCCGGAAAAGAAGGTCCAAGTAACACCTGACCAGGCGTCCATCTTGAAGGAGCACTGCACAACCAAACTAACGCGGCGTACCGAGGATCACTCGGGTTCATCATGTGCGATAGTGTAAAAAGTGCCAGTCTGTTCAAATATTTCGAGGACTGTCGACTGCAGATACAATTCTCTATTACTATTGGGCTACACGAGTTCCTCACTGGCGGGCGTCAAGGAAAGTGTTCGATACGTTATCCGATATGCATTCCGATTTACGTGCGGACGCTGGGACCTGAGAACGATGCATAATGTCGATGCTCACCAAGCAGCTGATATATGAAAAGGGGCACAGAACCTAGAATTCCAACCTCTAGACGTGATCTTTAGGTGGGGAGTTGTTGAAAAACGACAAGGCGATGAAGGAGATAAGACCACTCCAGCATTGTGACTGCGAGGATACTGCCAAAGAGAATATAAAATGTAAACTGGTGGACGGAAACTTCCAGGACCTACTACGGTATATATAATGCCGCATTGACATATATCCTTCGACGTCGACGGCAGGAGAACACCCCTGTTCGAAGGGCTATCTGATTCATCCGTGTACCTCTGAGGATTCCATCACCTTGCGGTTAGTGAGTGTAATAGGTCCGAAACGCGTGTCGGACTCATCCATCCCGAATGGACAAATACTAGTATGTTACAAGTGGCCATGCGACGTGAAACCAGAGTCGATATCTCGGCATTCTCCGATGACAGCGATCACGACCGAATAGTGGGGAACATCTCCATGGAGACTCGAGCTTGTTCCGTTGAAAAATAAAAAACATGTTCCTTCTCGATCCCCGCACAGATATCCAGTTGATTGCCACCCCATAGTGCTTCTGTCCTGTATGAGTACGAACGTCGGACACGTTGAACTTAGTCATAAGTGAAACCACATGTACTTATTAATATTAATATTATTGTTTATTGAATGTGAAAGGCAACATCCTCGGTAAATTTGTTTGGACGTTCCAGAAAAGCATACTACGATGCCTAAAAGTGCTAAGAAACGGAAGGAAAAGGCGGCAGACTTTTCTGTAATTATATGGCCTCTCAACTCCATTCTACACTCACATTTTGCGACAGAAAGCAAAACTCAAGCTTGGCAAAGGTAAACGCGCGCCTTCAAATGCAGTGGATACATCCTTCAAAGCTCGCTGTGCGTCTTTGCTTTATTTCATATTGGGGGCTGACTATAAAACGACCACGTAGCCATTGCATTACCGACGCAAAGCATATCTCTTGTGACAGACGAGAAGACACCCACTACACGGAGGAAACTGTCCTTGGACGATCTGATTCAACATCTGAAGCATTATAGTGCAGGAACGCGTAAAGGTGCTCCATTTTTTGGCGGTATAGAACTATATGTTAACCTTTTCGTAGATGCTATAGCAGGGCTGCGAGAACTCTTGGATGTGCATCGGGCTTTGCTGGTTTCATCTCTCTCAATACTGGTCAACGCATGTGCGCGGCTTATTGCTGACGAGGTTTGTGGTTCGTGTTCTCGCGTTATTCCACTGACACCCATGTTGCAGGATGCAGGCGTCCGAAAAGCGCTTTTGGGGCTATTTGACTGGATTTTACCTCGGGTTCCACAGGTATGAATAATATTTGCTGAATAGGTTCCTTTATCACATCGTGGTCAGGAAAATCTTATTCCTCATCACCCAATCCTCCTTCTCTTCGTTACGTCAGCGCAAAGTCATATCTTCCCCGAGATTCGACTTGATGCCATACGTTTCTTGAATATCTTTCTTGTGCACACACCTCAGGCTGTCGTCGAAGGCTGGGATGGAGAAAGAAGTGGTCATGCATCCCGCGTCTTGGATGGATATCTCCGATTCTTGAACGCTGGGCCAAAGTTTGGAGAAACGGATGGTATGATTCTATCTATAAATATCAATATAACACTAATAGCTACTGAAAACAGAAACCGTGAATGAAACACGCTCAACGAGTGTGATCTTAAGTCCAGCCGTATGCCTGCTCCTTTAGAACATTTCTGATAAAGATTAATTTGCTTTTTATTAGTCAAAGCTCGTCGTCCTCCGCTCACTTTCCACATTCCTCCAGTCCGCAATGTCGTCTGTTGTCCTCCTTCCATCAAGCTCATCCCTCAATACATCATCGACGCGTTCTTGGTATCTTGCACCATCATTTACGAAACCTGAAGCGTTTGCTTCTTTCGAGGAACTCTTGCAACCTGCGCAACAGTCTGATCGTCGAACTTGGCAGGCGGAAGTCGATTTCGGAGACGATAATTTTGTACATCACTACGTTTTCTCGACCCCCAAACAGTCTTTTCTGGACAGCATGTTGTTGGACGACATTGGAATAACAGAATCACCTCAAGTCGATGATTCTGATGTCAACTATACGTTTATAGCTGTACGATCTTTTTCGTGCAACCGAACATTATTTACTTTCTGATAACAGCATCTGAGCCAAAAATTGCACTCGAGTTTGGTTGCCACGTTTCTCGATTGTGCCCCCGTCGTCTTTTCCCCGAGTGGAACTCCTTCAGAAACAGAACTACAGTCGATCATGGCGGTGGCTCAAATATCATGTGCTCTGTATGGGTCTCTGCTGCAAGCACCTGAATTTGTTAGTTTGTTCAATATTCCCCTCATTCAGATATACTCACAAAACTGCAGGCAACAGGTCATCTCGATGTAGCTCGCGAGAATCTCGGGATCATTCTTGGGTACATGACACCATATTTTCCCTTTAGATCAAATGAGAGTCGGGATATCAAGGTTTGGTTAACACCACCACGGCACAGCGAAGAACATTGATAATTATTTACCCCTCCATAGATCGAACAGGCTATTCATGATTTAAATTTGATATTCTGCCAACTGACTTCACTTCTGGATCTTTCTACCCACCGCAAGCCTATACAACCATTAAAGTCACGGAAAACGGAGGCAGGAAGCAAAGCTTCGCAAGACGCATTACAAGTACGGGCAGTTGGTGTGAGTGAATATGCTGTCCAACTCCTTCACGGAGAGGTCGCTTCTGCATCGGAACTCGGGCGACCTTTGACGCCTGCTGCCTATGTTGCCCTTCTACCCACAATATGGGCTCTTATTAGTAGTCCGACTGCATCTCAAAGGATATCTACGCCGATATTGCACGCTGTTGTTGATCATGCGGTAAAAGTATCGTCCAAGTCAGCTATTAAAAGGCCGACCATAGAGTTTGTTGCGCGTCTAGTTCTTGTTTGTGACCTTTTTTCATTTGTGGTGGCTTTATTCTCATCCTCCATCCAGCTTGACACAGATCGCCAGTACACCGGAAGTTTTCGTGTTGGCCGGAATACTGCGGACGATGGGAAACTTGAAGAATGGATCGCACATCTCCCGCAAACGCTGTGGGAGATCGGCTCAAGCAATCTACCCACCACGGAGGTGAGCAAACGTGTGGAGTGAATTTTTTTGGGTGTGGCTGATGGATGATGCCAGATAATTCTCCGGTTTCTGCTGCGCGTCGTGCAGCGCAAATCAAGATCAGTCCCAGTCAAGGTTTGTTCTTTTTTTTTTTTTTTTTTTTTTTTTTTCCATCTATATAGGTCATTACCTAATGTGCTATAGATCCTCCGGTTGAAACTTGCTCCCTATTTTAGTGTCACACATGCAGTTCGTGGGCAACTTCTCGGACCGTACAGCAAGCTGCCGCTGGCTCCACTTCGGCGACTCGCCCTGGATCTTGTAGCTACAATCATGTGTTCAGATGGCAATTGTAACGATGGTTTGCATAGTGCGGTTTCTCGGGCCGTTGGTAGCACAGGAGAGCAGAGTTATTGGGATCAGTTACAGGCTTCTATAATTGCATAATGATTTGTTTCTAATTTATACATCTATGACTTTGTTGTGATAATAATATACGCGAGGGGGCACCGTAGTCCCCCGTGAAACAACAACAGCACGTACATGACGCTAGCAGGTAAGTGACCAAATAAAGGTGAGCAAGCTCGAACGATACGACGACTCGATCTAGCCAAAGCCCAAGTTATCTGCTAGCAAATAATTTGGGAAAGAACGCTCCTGGCGTCATTGGGTCGCCAACAAGTTATAGGAAATATTGACAAGGGAGAGAAAGGAATTCAAGAGACCCAGACCCACTGAACGCCCGAAATGCGGCCGGCCGAAGGGTCTGAAAGGGTGTCGAAAGCGGCAGGGGAGAAATCAAGATCGGTAACGGCGCAACCTGTGCAGCGATCGGTAATGGTGACGGTGACTGATTTTCCTTGATCTATTGTGGGTTAGGAAGAGGTAAGAAAAGTAGGAAGGAAGACGCTTACAAGTAGCCTTTACTTTCTTGCCGCAAACAGGATTAAGATTTGGGTTACCAGCCTTGTAGCCACTTGAAAGAAAAAGAAAGAAAGAAATTTGAGTGAGAACGAGAAGGTGGAGTTGGGGACTTACGGGAAAGAGTCGTAAAGAATGTAGGACACAGCTGCAATGAAATCCCCGTTGTTGCTTGTGATACCACAAGAACCTAGACCAGCTGAAGATGATGGACTGAGCAAAAGAGAATTAGAGAAAGTGAGAGAATGTACGTACTGTCATAAAAGGTGCCTTGACCAACTTGAGTGCCTTGGAGGTATGACGGAAGGTTGCTGCTGCTACTGACACCTGATGAAGGTGGAGGAGTGGAAGGCTGAGGCTTGGCGGACGTGGTTGAGGGCGCAGGAGGAGGACTGGCGGGGGTGGGTGAGGGCTTGGGAGAAGCAGGAGCCGGGGGAGGATTGGCGGGCGTAGATGAGGGCTTGGGAGAAGCAGGAGCAGGAGGAGAAATTACGGGCGTAGGTGAGGGCTTGGGGGAAGCAGGAGAAGGATTGGGAGTAGAAGAGGGAGTATCGTGAGGGATAGAAGGGGTGGGGACGGTAGGAGTAGGGGCGACGTTGATGATGGGAAGGGAGGGGGCTGGGCGAGACCTGCAACGTTTGGAAAGAGCACGATTTGAAGTTGAATTAGAAGGAAAGCGAAGGTCCATTCGAGCTCGACGATGGTGAATATTGCGTGCAGCGTGTGGAGAAGAGAGGGCAGAAACGAAAACGACCAAGGACAGGACACAAAGAACGGTGCAAAAACGAAACGAATGCATGGCTTCCCTAATCAAAAAAAAAACAAATCGACAATGTTTCCTTATATATATATAAAAAAAAAAAACTAAATTGAATTAATTCGCGTGGCAACAGCAGGGCGTTTGTTTCTATTTGTGTTTGTTATGTCACATTCCCGCTTTTGGCTGCAAACATTTTCACCAATCCCGTGCTCGCCGTCCGTCCAAGGTTTCGTCCATATCCGTCAATCTGTCCCAATAATAGCATGCTCTCCAACCGACTGGGCTCCGCTGGAATCTTGAACAACCGCGCAACATCCTCTTCAGGTAACGGTGCCAACCCTTGCCCAACTCGTCCAGCGTTTTCTTCTTTACGCTTTGCAATATAATTCTCCGCTCGGGCCTTTTCCCGTCCAATTTGCCGTGACAGATACGCCAGATTCCCTTCTTCAGTTCGGTAGTTATCCACTGCCTCCACAATCTGTTCCAGGTTTCGGGTAAGTCCTGATGTCCCCAATTCAAGCATCGAAAACGATGGCTTGATCACCGCCTCTCTTGCTCTCTCTGGCGTGGCATTCGACAGGGGCGATCCCAAACGCTGTGTCATCGTCTCCATAAAGGAGCTTAGTAGCGGATTCGTGCGGATTTTAAGTGCTACTTCTTCAAGAATCGTTGAAAATGCGAGGGGGTGATTGATCAAGCTATCCCAGTCATTCTTCTTTAGGAATTTACCGAAAATAGTCTATAACAACTTGCCTTGTCGTGCTAAAGTTCGACTGTTTGTACGCCGTCAAAAACGCTGCAGACAGGCGATAGCCACGGAAAGATGCATTCCCCCGCGCTGTAGATGACAGGTCTTCTCACAATCTATATCAGCGCACACAATACACGTGCCAATAAACCCTTAACTTACCATGCACAATAACCACGCCTCCGTGTCTGAGTTTATCCTGATGGATAGCTTGCGTATCCACAAGCGTCTGATTCAGGAATGCCCCTAGAGTTGTGGCCTGATAGAATCCGACCACGCTGTCATCTGCCTGAACTTCCTTCAGGGAACGTAACATCGAGGTTTGATAGCGTGCTTCAAAGAACCAGTTCAGAATCCATCACCATCGCCTAAATAATCACCACAACAACGGACCGACCACTTTTGTAGACTTGTCATCTTCATCACCAGCATGATGGGGCAAAGGGAAACAGTTCGATACTTCAAGCGTCCCATCAAGATCAAGTCCCAGCAGCAATCCATGAGCTGTAGTTGATAGTGCTTCCCGCGCGTGTTTAATGATTTTTACAACAACCTAGAATAGTCTTCATGTCAAGCTCATGCATTAGATGAATTAACGCACCATCCCGTCGAGTTGCACGCTGGTGAGTGGGATCTCGGCCTCAATATCAATCACCTTGGACATGGAAGCCGGAATGGCTTCATATGTGGGTGTAACTGGCACGGGGGCAGATGTAGGGGCTGGAAGAGAGGCCGCAAGGGCCGCTGCCATAGAAGTTGCAGCCATAGAGATGTTGGTTGTTGAGGACACAACGACAAAAAAAAAAAAAAGAAAAGTACGTATGGATGAGTAAACAAGGCCAAGTTGAAAAGTTTCTGTCTGATACCATGGCCATATCTCGTTCCACCCGTATCAAAATCCTCCTATTCATCGATGTCTGTTTCTTTCTTCTAGAACTCATTGTTGGCAAGCATAAATTTTATAATCACTTGCCCTTTTCCCTGTAACTTGTACCCCTAGGCTATGCTGTCGGTTCCCTCGCCCTCGTGGCTGATAGTTTCCACATGCTCAAGTAAATTGATCCTGTCTTCTATTACTCGAGCTCACCACCTGCCAGTGATGTCATGAGCCTTGTCGTAGCCCTCTACGCCATCAAGGTATACTACAGTTCATCTTTCTATCAATACGACTCTCGCTGACTATAGGGTACAGCTAGCCGCTTCTAATGCAACAGATCCCCGATATTCCTATGGCTGGCACAGAGCTGAAATACTGGCAGCCCTAGTAAATGGCGTGTTCCTCCTCGCCCTTTGTTTCTCAATATCACTAGAAGCAATAGGCAGATTCTTCACCACGCCAGGTATATAATAGTATCATGTCTCACCGCCTCCCGCTTCCCCTATTGACCGCCTCCTGTAGAAATCTCCAACCCGCGTTTAATAGTCGTGGTTGGTTCACTCGGTCTCGCGTCTAACATTGTCGGCTTGTTCTTGTTCCATGGTGATTATCTTTCTTTAGCATAAATAGCGCACCTAATTGTGTTTCCCTTCTAGAACATAGCCACTCTCATGATGTCTCCAGGCCCCCTTCCATCGTCTCTTCTACACCCCAATCCGTCCTTGGAGATCCAATACCCTCCAACAAAATGCCGATTCGTCCGCGACGACGCTCCCAGGCGTCTTCGGATTTTTCTTCTCTATATGGACATCCTGCCGCGACACGGGCGTCTCTTGTGCAGACCGCCAACGAGATCGCTATGGCTCATTCCCCTCCTCCCACTGCCCACCGACATAGTTTTTCGCAACATCCCCATTCCCTGGATATCGACCAGTCGGGTTCAGCCAACGCATTCAAGAACTCACCCATCGATGGTTCATTTCCAGGCTCCCCTGCGTCAGAAGATACTCCCCTCTTAAACGCCGAGCACAACGGGAAGTCTCATGGCAACCACGGACACTCTCATGCTGGGTCAATGAACATGCGCGCGTTGGTGCTGCACGTTCTTGGCGATGCGCTCGGTAACGTGGGTGTCATTGGGACAGGCCTCATCATCTGGTTTACGGAGTGGAGTTTCAAATACTATTGCGATCCAGTTATCAGTCTCGTCATCACTGTCATCATATTTTCAAGCGCACTCCCGTTGGGTACGTCACTCTCTTCCCTTTTTCATTCCTATATCTGAGAATTGGTCCTGTAGTTCAAAGCGCGTCTTTCATATTGCTACAAGGTGTCCCTCCCACCATCTCCTTGGAAGAAGTCCGCAGTTCTATCCTCGATGTTGAAGGGGTACTTTCACTTCACGAATTACACGTATGGCAACTGTCCGAATCCAAAATTGTCGCCTCAGTACATGTCCTTGCATCTCGAGACCATGATTTTATGCCTGTAGCCGCAAAAATCCGAAAGGCACTGCATCATAACGGTATCCACTCAAGTACAATCCAACCGGAGTATCATCCAGGAACTGCCCTACCTGCCATGCAAAAGGTATGTCACATCTCGCATACTATCAGACGATTTTATTTATAGTGATGTGCTCAGGTAAACGGTGAGACTTCCTGTCTCATCCTTTGCCCTTCCGACCAAGAATGTAACCCTGCTGAAAACTCGTGTTGCCGTAAGTAATCGCGTCCTTTCTCTCATCTCAGGCTGTCGGCAAAAGACTAATCGCTCCGTTTGTAGCTCCCCCTCCATCTGACGTCTAAGTGCAACTTTAGAGTACTCGTTTATTACCGAATCGGTATCTGTAATATATATCGCTATCATCCTATTTCATTCATGAACACCGGAAAGTTTGCAACGAAAGGCTGCGAAGATGCCAGCCTCTGTAGAATGGTGACACTCGTATGACTCTTTTTTCTCTCCCGCAGTTCTGCAGCAAATCTGCGAGCAATTACGGCGCTTGGTTGTCCAAACAAAAAGGAATGTTCTCCCATAACCGACCGGATCGCCAACTCGAGGTGCAACGCAGCGGACAAGGCTGACGACACAATGGTCACAAGTAGTTCGAGGTTCATGGTTTGTTCGGAAGGCTGATGGTGGTCGATTGCATCGATCAGGGCAGGCGATACGATGAATAGAAAGATTGGCAGAAGCGGGGGAGTGTTTGGTGATTGAGGCATGGTCAGCACAAAAGTGGCAATGCGCCGACAGATTTCCATCTCCCCCAAACTAGCAGAGACTGCCAACTCTGACCAGAGGAGGCGGAGGAATATGGAGGGTGGAGTGATCCTGATATAACGTTCGATGTATAATGCCGGTGCTTTTCCTGATCGTATCTGTGTCAGAGCTGCTTGGATATGTTGCCTCGGCTCGTTTTCACGACTAGTTTCCGTACCCGACGAGGGCGGTGGAAGCGTGGTTGCTATTGATTGATAGTCAACAACTGTGTGATATCAGTCAAGAAAGGGAAACGAACTACCGTTGTTGATTCCTAGCGCCTTCCCTACAGCAAGTCGTACAGCAGGAACATCAGTTCTAGGCGGCAAATTCTTTGTTTTACCTTTCTTATCATTGAACAGTGTCAAGATTCGTGGGCTACAAAGCGAGAGAACAGGGCGAGGGCAAGAAGAGAGTAGCAGTGTCTGAAGAATCTCCAGATGAATCGGGGCAGTGAACCTGGAGTGATGAATTCAGCTGTGCCACGAATAAAAGGGTGGAACTTACCCCTTCAACTGTACCTCTCTCGCAAGCGCTTTGACGACGCCCACAAGAGTCCAATTAAGAAGAGGACTTGTAAAATAAGACACTCCATTGTTTAGGATGTCCCCGTCAATTTTCTGCGCAATGCGAGCCTGAATCGCTTGTGAGAATAAAGTTGCTGATATCCTGAGCAGGGTCCTCGGTTGGGTTGACCTAAATTTGATTGTCAGTCACGCACAGGTGTCAAAAACTAGACTCCACCTGAGGATACTGTCTTCTATTCCCTCGCTGCTGCTATCAAACAGTGCTTTGAACCATGTACTGAATGCAACAGCATCGTCACCGGACAATTTGTCAGCCGAATACACGACATCATTCGCAGTGAGATAACTGGCGGAGAGGATTCTACCCTCCAGAGAGAACGTGCGGGTTTCGAGCTGAAATAAGTCCTTAGTAAAAGCAGAAGACCATGTGATTTAATACGTGCATGAAAGCGTGATATTGTGTATTGCACGAACAATACAACGTCTCCAAGATGAGTGACAGCAGTCTGAGGATCCCCTTGGAAGTTGGAAGACAGCGTCAATGTGGATGGAATAGAACAATGAAGTGAAGGAGTCCCTACCAACCGTTTCGCAATCATACTGCTCCAGAAAAAGGAGAGCGCGAAAAATTACTTCACGTATTTTCACATGTATCGCCAAGATATCAAGCGCTACTTCATATGTGTATAGCAATCTGCACAGATGGCCAAGAGATTCCACATCAAACACAGCTGCAAGCGACGTGAAACGCTGCAAATGAATACGTTATCATCACCTGTGAGGTTGTAGTGATACAAACCTACCCTGAGTGCGACGTCGGCGAATGCACTATGACTACCAGCATCCCGCCACACGCGATTAATCCAGGGTTGAAGATCCTCAACGCTGACGTCAGGTGTTATTTTGGACTCGATATAAGACTGCGTCAAGCAGTGAGGATACAACTTGTCACCAGAGAAGAATTTCCCTGACCTCCAGATCAAAACCAGCATCCCGGGCTTCACCACAAACCCCGGGTATGTTATAATTTGAAATTAGGGGATCACCCTCTACGGCGAAGGATATATCAATGAGCTCAATCTGCGTAGCATATTGAAGGAGGTCTCGATAGAACGACCGCGAGCTACCAGAATCCACGTTAGTCACATTACTGCAAATCAAAAAAGATCCGGTGTACTTTTCTTCTTGCGGCATGATGGATCCATCCACAACTGAAAGTATTTGGTCACATTGCGTGATGAGGTCGGTGCGTCGGGAAGCAGTCAAAAGTGCCCCCTGGATTGCGCGTTTCTGAGATAAAGTCAACAAACTGTGAAAAGGGGGAACTCAACCTTACCCAGTCGGCTTGGTTAATACCATCAGCATTTACAGCTTGTTCGAATGACATCAGAAGACGAGGAAGCTATGTCAAGGGCGCAGACCAGAGTTGACAAGATAGTTGTGGCAGAATAATGTGGGTGCTTACACGGCTGACAACGAAAGATTTCCAGATCAATATATTTCTATGGCTGTTCGACATGCATGTTAAGGCGGAAACAAAGAGTTGCGTGCAGAACACCAAGGGGGTCCAGGACGCCCATCTAAAGAGGCCTACCAGTAACGCCACACAGCCAGAACTATCTCCAGAACCAAAATCCTGCGCTCTGTAAGAGATCTGAAGGAATGTAAGGCTGGATAGCATGAGACGAAATCTGCACCATACCATTTGGTGAAAGACGAGACTAAATGTTATTATGTCTGAGTCGGAGCTTGCTCCTAAGATGTCACCCTTTCCAAGCGCCAATTGAAGGGTGTGCATAATTTGTGCCTCTCTTGCAGCCTTGGCATCGTCACCAAGCAGGAGACTCAGAGAAAGAACGAACGTCTCCAATACTTGTCGAACATCCACAGCAAGGCGAAAATTCTGTAAAAGACTGTTTGCGTCGGCGAAATGCACCATAGCTTGCGCAGTAGAAACTTGTGATATGTCCGAAACACATGACAACAGGAGTATTACTAGTTCAGAAGCAGAAGTTGTCAGTTGATGATATGGTGACATGGGAAGCGAGTGTGCCGTTCTTAGCAAAGCAAGGGCATCCTGAACGGTACCCAGGACTGTTATGGGAGACTCCCCGTATGGGACAACGGAGCCAACGGGTGGCAAACAAGAAGAATAATGAGCGTCTAGTGCAAGACGACAGAGAGTATCCAATGTGGTAGGGGTATGGAGTTCTGGTGAGCGAGCCGCCTGGAGCAAGGTTGCCACAAAGATTGCAACCGACAAAAGGCCATCCTGGATAGAAACTTTGAGATAATCTTGAAGGTCAGGATCTCCAGGATAAGAACGATAGAGTACGAGAACGGAGTCTTTACGAATGTTATCAGCCATTCAGCCAAACGGCAGCACATCAACTACTAACTGCTAAGGTTGGTTTCAACCGAGGTAGTGTCATGGACATTGGGTTCTTTGGAAATCAAAAGCCTGCATAAGCTCAGCCACTGTCATGGTTAAATAGTCTGAATGATAGCCATCTAAAAACGCGAAAAAGAAACCGACTTTGGAAGAGGAAATACCACTCTGGAAACAATTCCTTGTGAGTTCCGCGAGGGACATTCAATAGAGCGAGATTGCGACTCAGAACGAAGTCAAACAAACGTTTTGTAAGAATACCAAGAGTAATCAGTTTACTCTTGATCGTGGATGAGGTGTACATATGTATTCTATGTACAAAGTCACTGGTAGTCCAATAGTCTTCCCACGGGGGTTGTATCACACTTTGGCTATCAACCTTCGTGTTTCTTGTGGTGTGAATCGCAGAATAATGGATAGCACCTTCACAAGACTTGGCTGTATCGAACAAACAAGGGTATTAATGGGAAACCCATAGGTAACCCAGAAGTATTACTTACCCGCATCTCCTTGTTTTCAAGGAATTGCAAAATCACGTTCCTAAGGTATTCCAGATTTATTTCCTCGTCGTTCACTGGTTGCGCTGGCGGAGCCGGCACAGGGGAAGCGACTCTGGATGGAGGCTCGGAAGAAATCGAGGTGCGAGTCTCTGCTGAGCTGTTGCTCCAGTATCCCACGCCAGGATTTCTCTGGCGCTCAAGTAACGCAGCAGAAGATTGAACTTTGCGTAACTCTTCACGAATAGTCTGGTAAAATGTGAGTATTCGTCGCTGCGAATGCGGCGGCACAATCTGACCTTGTTATTCAGTCGCAATTGAGCCTCCCGTGACCTGCTTTCTTCAACTTTTTGTTCTAATGCTGAGATTTTTCCGTTAAGCTCTACCTCCCGGGCTCTGCCTGATTTCTAATATACAATATCAGATCACCAATGACGGAGTTCGGAAATGGAAACACATACTTCTATCTCTCTGACCTTGGAGTCCCCAAGCCGAAGTTGTGAAAGTTGATCATGCAGCAAGCGAGATTCGTCATTCAACTTGTTGATCTCAGCTCTCAATCCTGTAACCGTTTCTTCCTCTTGTTCGCGAGTGGTTGCCGCTGAGCCAACTTCCTTCTTCAGTTGATCTACCTCTCGAACTTTGTCACGGAGCTTTCGACTCCACTCTGCCTCACCATCACTTCGTTCCTTCTCAAGACCTCTGAGGTTCCTCTTGAGATCTGATATCTTGGATTCATATTTGGCTTCGGTGGCAGACAGCAAACGCGCCACTTCGCCTGCAGAAGTCAATGGCTCTCGTGACCGACCTTCGTGTTCGCGTCGGACCTCTGCTAGTTCGTCCCTGAGTAGTGTATTGCGGTCGTTGGCCTCGCGTAACTGATACTGAAATTCAGTGTTTTGGCTTTGAAGAGATTCTAGATGAGATTGAGCCGATTCGACTTCGGCTTGACGGAGCTGAAGTTGATCGAAAAATGCGTTTTTATCCCTTGTGATGTTATTCAGCGAATTTTCTAACGTGGTTATGAGCGCAGTCTTGGAATACAGTTCTTTCGCATGTGTATGCTTTTCAATGTTAATTAGCCAATAAAAAATACAGGATTAGTTAGGTAGAAACAAACCTTGAGAGTAACCCCTTCCAATTCCAACTGCCCCGTGAGCACAGAGATGTCTCTCTCGTACCCTTCCTTGATGCTAGCGATATTATTTTCAAACTGGGTCTTCAAAATAGCCAATGCCCTTTCCTTCTCAGCCCTCGCTCCGTCAATCTCGCTCCGTAATTTGGTCATTTCGGCGTGTTCCCTATCCTTGTCACTCCGGTCTCTTTCTCTGAGAGCTGCTGCCTCTTTGAGGGTATCATCCCTTTCTTTTTCGGCTTTGACGAGTTTCTGTCTAACGGTCTTCAGTAAGCTTATGGCCTTCACACGTTTCTCCTCCTCTTCCTTGGCCACAGCTTTGGCGTTTCCGACCTCCTGCTGGAGTCCATTAATTTCCGCTTTCTGCTTTGTGGCAGCCTCTTCAGCGATAGAATCTGCACCTTCAGCAGCTTTCAAGAGTACCTCTGCTTCATGAAGCTGTGTTCGAAGTTTCTCTATTTGATCCGATTGAGAGGCGAACTCTAGCCGATGTGTATCACGCAGTTCCTTGATGCGTTCCGCTTGTACTAAAGATATTGCTGAGTTGAATTGAAAAGGATAATTGCGATTACACACCTTCCAATTCCTTATTCAAGTGGTCGACTTCGTGTTGCCCACTCTACAGTGAAATGGGTATGAGAAATTTGTAGTGAGATCCAACGTAGACACAGACCTGGACCTTGGAAGACATATTTTGGAGGTAGTCACGAAGGGCAATACTGTCATGGGCACTCTCCAACGTCGTGAACTCGCGAACGACTAAGTCAGCAGCAGCCTTTTCAGCCTGCAGCTTCTTGAAAGAAGTTGATACATCTCAAGGAGACAAAGTTTATATATATAAGTCATGTTATGTGAACCGTGCATACCTGTAAATCGTTGTTCGACTTGTTTCAACCTTTCTTGAAGGGCGTCTATATCTGTAGGACTTCTGTCAAGCATCACAGAAGCAGCTTCAGGAGGATCTTGTACTGGCTCGATGTTGGCTGATGAATCGTCTACTGTGGGTGGATGTGTGCTTTCTGACGTGGATCCTTGTGGGGAAGATGGGAGTAATTGAGTAGGTGGAGTAGTAACGGGGATGGCGGTGGGAGGAGTTAATGGTACGGCTGCCTCCATTTCAAGGGCAGTCTTGGGAGACTCAGGCAAAGGTATCGAGCACGGGGAGAGAGAACGCCGGCTTGTCGAGTTCGGTGGAGTGGGGGAAATCCTAGCTGATGCACCAGTAGATGAAGGGTTGGAGGCGTCGCCAATCGCGAAGGCAGCAGCTCTCAATCTGTCTTCGAGAGTAGACTTTAGGGACCTCTGGTCCCTAACACCGACATTCTTTGGGCTTGGAGTCCCCGGGCGTTGTGCAGCCAAAGATTTACGAAGATTGACCAAGGCTGACTCTGCCAACTGACCAGAGGACAGGGGCGACGATGGGCGCAACGGTGAGTCGATGGAATTGGAACGGGAAAGTGGTTCCCGAGGCTGAGCCTGAGGATCATCGGTAGTTGGAGACTGGGTTGACAAGTTTTCAACAACGTGGAAGATCTGGGTGAACATGATATCTCGTTATCGAACACAGTATATGTATCCGTCAAATTTGCCAACCATTCGAAACCAAGCGGTACGTTGAGCGCTACTTAGTAAGTAGTACTAGTAATAGGTCAGATTTCAGTTGAATTTTGAAATGTTACTACGCGACAATTGCCACGTGGCTCTACTGTAGACATCAACCTTTAAGCCTCAACCTCAGATTCTTTGCCTTTCTCGTTGGCAACTACCTGTACGGAGGGAGAAGTAATAGGGGGGCCTCCTGTCCCATTGCTTTGCACAGGGCTAGCTAATTGCCATGCCGGGATGGATGGTCTGCCTAATACAGGCAGAGGTGACGAAGGGATGCTGCCTGGCCCACGACTAAGTAATAGCGCCTTCAACGATTTCAACTCCTGTTGCAATTCAGCCAGTGATTGAGATTGTGTCTCCTTGTTCTTTTCGATCATCTGGAGGAAATGGATCAGAGAACGAATGAAGGATAACGACCTCGAGCAATTACCTTGGGTAACATCTCTCGCACATTATTAACCTCATCACGAATTTCACGCATTTCGTCTCGTGTTTTATTCTCGCCGTCGCGCATCTCGTTCACCGCCGCTTCAACGTCCGCTGTCGTCTTATCAATTATTATCTTCTGTTCCTCAACCGCGACACGGACGGCAGCCGACTCGGATTGTATTTCTTTGAGGAGGGCTTCAGCTGCGTCAAACTGGGCTGTCAATGCATCGCGATCCTCCTCGTAAGCCGTAGAGTTCGGTGGGTGCAGGTAGGGCGAAAGGTATTTCTGGGATGACGAATGAATTCAAAAGGTTTTGACACCAAGGCAAGCGGTGTACTTTGAACAGTGTTACGGCTCCATAAGTCACAGAACCAGATATTACAGCAGTAATCTCACAGAAGGTATCAGTATGTCTCAATGGCCACGGGGAAACAGCGCACAAAGTAGTCCCGCCAATCCCACCGATTGGCAACCGGATATGATGGAGGAAGATATCCTGGAGGATAATGTGTGGGGTAGGCTGGAGCGTTGTTCAGGGAACTTTGTTTAATAACCACATCGATTTCTGCCGGTGTTAAGCCTTTTGCCTCTAGAAATTGTATACGCTGTGCGAGTGATGAACCCTGTGTCTAGAGGAGCATGAGATAGAATACTGCGAAGTAGAAGAACGACCACCTTGGGATCGGCGAGGAATACGACAGCGTTGTGAATGAGCTCTTGTCGATCTGGAGTAGACATCTGAGATTTCGATTACGTCAGATTGTGACAAACTTACCGGAAAGACTCGGAAAATGCCGTGAGTCTAGTAGAAACAAAATTTGGCTGCCAAACTTGAAGTTATTAAGAACAAGTTGTTTGCATTCGAGGACCATGTTCCAATGGGCAGCCTCCAAGACCCTCTCCCGAAGTCTCGTCTCAGCCCGATGTATGTCCATTTCTTTGCCATCTTCGCGTCATTCTTACTCTTGCCAAGTTTCCTTCCATGTCTACCAACGCAGTCCTTGGAAGCCTTCACTGAACATCTCACCTAGGTTGGGTATGAATATACGTGTCATTTTACATCACCACTCTCTCAGTTGACTGCTATTCAGGTGCCCGTAGAGGTTATGCCGAAGTCTATTCACGTAATAAGCCACACATGAATATCGGCACAATTGGTTTGTTTCCGCCTCAGACCTGTGAACTTCAACTCACAACACATAGGACACGTCGATCACGGGAAGACGACTCTAACAGCGGCTATCACCAAAGTCAT
The DNA here is from genome assembly GCA_003313805.1 of Tricholoma flavovirens. Taxonomy (NCBI): domain Eukaryota; kingdom Fungi; phylum Basidiomycota; class Agaricomycetes; order Agaricales; family Tricholomataceae; genus Tricholoma; species Tricholoma flavovirens. Next base: position 1,099 of record QLOK01044108.1, on the reverse strand, counting down.
GGCTACTCAAGGCGGGGCCAAATTCACGGACTACAGTCAGATAGACAAAGCTCCGGAAGAGAAAGCCCGTGGCATCACCATCAATTCTTCTCATGTCGAATATGAAACAGACGCTCGCCACTATGGTCATATAGATTGTCCCGGACATGCCGATTGTCTGTCTTCCCTTTCATCTTCTCTGTTTCACAACATCCCACTTATTCGAATATATTAGACATCAAAAACATGATAACAGGAGCTGCTCAAATGGATGGTGCAATCATTGTCGTATCTGCAACAGACGGCCAGATGCCTCAAACCCGTGAACATCTCCTCTTGGCTCGCCAGGTTGGTATCAAGAAATTGGTGGTCTTCATTAACAAGGTGGATCAAATCTCGGATCCCGAAATGCTGGAGCTTGTGGACATGGAAATGCGTGAATTGCTGTCGACGTATAATTTTGATGGTGAAAACACTCCAATAGTTATGGGTTCAGCTCTTGCGGCCTTGGAAGGACGAAATGATGAAATTGGTTCGACAAAAATCTTCGAGCTTGTCAAAGCATGTGACGAATGGCTCGAGCTGCCCCCTCGCAAGTACACCCACTAACATTGTATTGCCAAGCCATTGATTTTCGTTCCAGGTGATCTCGAGAAGCCTTTCCTTATGCCTATTGAGGGTCAGGTGGTTCGGTGTAGTTTTGAGTATTGTCTCCTCACTTTGGTACATAGATGTCTTTTCCATTTCTGGTCGAGGGACCGTCGCAACCGGCCGGGTGAGTGGCCCTTCCAGGCTATCCACACGGTTGCAATATTAACACCAATATGTCAGGTGGAGCGAGGTGTCGCGTCTAAGGGGGCTGATGTCGAAATTATTGGTCTTGGCAGCGCCTTCAAAACGACGCTGACAGGCATTGGTCGGTGCAACAAATTATAAGATAATGCCACTCCCGCTGACAGTCATACAGAAATGTTCCACAAAGAACTGGAAAGAGTGAGAGTCTTGTGTCTCCAACCGCCATCTACTCAACATACCACATTAGGCCGAGGCCGGAGACAACATGGGTGCCCTCCTACGCGGTGTCAAACGCGAGCAAATCCGTAGGGGTCAAGTTGTTGTT
>QLOK01044107.1:0-28303 GCA_003313805.1 Tricholoma flavovirens | reverse complement strand
TTCTTGTGTCATTCCACAGTCAACCCCCTGTTGATTAACTCACCTCCCCGTCGTGGGTCAGACAACGACATAACAGCAGATCCGACAGCAAGAAACGCATTTTCAAACCAGTTTAATGGAATATGACCTTCATATGCTGGCTTCGTGCTGGCAAGACGCGTCCCAATTACAACCGAAGGTCGGATATGGCCAAAGGCGGGTATCCCACGCGCTGATATGGAATGTGGCGATCTCGCCACAGCAGAGGCTTTAGAAAACTGACGCGAAATGGACATCAGAATAGCTGTCTCAGTTCAAACAACGTTGTGAACATGTGAAAGGGTGTGACCATGTTTGATCGATGTCACGCCATCCTACTATAACCATGGGCCACAGTAAGAATTAAGATATTGCAAGGGGTTCCACACGGTAAAACAATGCAAGGCCACTCTGGGCACAACGTTGATCGACGGAGTGCGGCTCACGTCGTTTGGTGATACATTCAAGTATTTTCTGCTTGGTTCCGTGGAAACTGGATGGCCACCGGGAAAGCCACATTGAAATGACACATTGTTCCAATATATATATACCCCCCCCCCATGTCTTGAGCTTATTTTTCTAGGACCTCTCCCATTATCTATACGCCCTGCCGTCATGGATCAACGCCAACTTCATTCTCTCGTCGAGGAAATGGTTAATCATTCGCAGGACGCGCCCCCGGTCCAGCCAATTCAGAGGCGGCGTGTAATTAATCGCCACGACCACTCCAAACGCCTTGCTACATATTTCCCATCCAAAGTCAGCTTCAATACGAAATGGAATTTCACCGCCGACGATGACGAGAGTACCTGGGAGTTCTCCGCCCCGGTGGCGCCCAGCTCGCGTAGCTCCAGCTGCAGCACCAGCGGCACGGGTCATAGTACCCCTGCACAAGATATCGTTATACGCTATCGCGCAAACCTGCCGCTGGATTTTCTTGAGAGGCGAACGAGCTCATCCTCCAGTGATAGCTCGGACGACTCGGACTCGTGGGAATTAGCTCCTTCCGACAACGCCGACATATCTTTCGATTACGCCATTGTCGCTGAAGGAGACCTCAAGGCTGTCCGTAGAAAATCTCAGCTTGATGCCCTGGAAAAGACTGTACGTTTCCAACCTGTTTCTCATTTCTCGCAGATATGAATTTGTCTACGATCAGCGCGAGGAAGCTATGGCTGCCATGAATAAGTACGGATTGAGTGAACACGACGGCATCGTATGCCACCGGCCTGGGTGTCGTGACACCTTACGCGACGTAAAAGCTTTAATGTTTCATCTTCATATTCATAACATTCACGATCAGTACGTTTGACACGGTCAAGCTGTCGTGGACGTCAAGCTAACTCCCTCGCTTATCAGAAACTCACACTGCCAAACATGCGGTCAACAACACGAAAATAATAATTGCTGCTCGAGACGTCAAAGTCGTTTCAAGTCACCCCCCGCTAGCCCTATAAAACGTATGTTCATCTCCTTCGAGATGTTCTTTGCATATGCCTTATATTTCACTCCCCAACAGAGAGCTTCTTCCGTATCATCGGAAGAATAAGTCGCCAAATATAGACCTTATCTTACACCTTCTTATACTTACGTAGCACTGCGAATACTGCAGTACTCACCCATTCACTAGTGCATCCGATGCTTACCACTTGCATTTGTATCTCCTTTCCATGCCTTTCATTCCCCGGCTAGCTACATCATACATATATACACCCTATAATTTATTTTACTTCTCGGGTATTTGTTATAACCTTCAACTCTCAACTCTACCCTAATTAGGTTGCATGATCGTCATCGTTATGAATGTGAATATCTAATTTATTCGAAAATGATATGATTAACACATGAGACCCGGCCTACATGTGTGCAGCATATAAAATAGTCTAGGTCGCTTCATAAAACCCTCCATTCAGTACTCCACCTTGTTGTTCGCATCTTCTCTGCACGTCCACCCACAAAAATAATCCGTCTCGCTTTGAGGAAGAGTCAAACACATGATACACGGCGACACCAGACCAGACGTCACCGCTTCCCTGGAATATGATAAATCCATCTACTTCTTCTGAGTTTAAATTAGGTTAACTCACTCGCGATGCTTCCTTGAACAATAGTCGCTTGTTATCACGCCTTTCGCGTCTACTTGTACAGGTTGCTCGCAATCTGGTATAAGACATGTGGCAGAGTTAGCGGCGGGCTGAGTGCTAACGTGGAGTTGTTGAGTGGCAGGGAGGACGTTCGAAGTGACCGAAGTACCATTCACTGCTGCCGGCGCCTGTACGTTATTCAGCCCGCCGAGGAAAGGGTTCCTGGTCGGTGGTGCAGGGACGGCTTGTGCAACAGAAGGAGCCGCAGCCACAGGTACCGAATTTACAACTGGCGCTGATGTCCCTGCGAGTAGAGCCTGTACCTGGGGAATTTGTTGGGCGATAAGCTCTGTAGAACATCGCGTTTGATCAGGATACGGAAAAAGACTTAATTTACGATCTACGTACTGGCAATCTGCATGGGATCGATGGACTGTAGAGGCTGGGTGTTGAAATTGTTGCCTTTCGGATAATTCTGGCCCTTGGCAGCCGTAGCTGGCTGGGATTGTCCGACGTTTGCCGTCTGTTTGCGAATTTGTGGATTCACGAGGGCGGCACAACCTTTGGTGCAGTAGTCGAAACCCTGGAATTTGGGCTTCTTGTGGCAATGCTGCGAGGACTTCAGCTTTCAAGATAGTCGATATACAGAGCACTTACATTACACAGATTTGCTGCAGCTTGAGCCGCACATGTCTTGGAACAATAATCGTGGTTTGAGAATTTGGGCTTCTGGTAACAGTACTAACATACGGTGATCGTCAGGAGCATGAGGAAAGGGAAGAAAAGAAACGTGCATCACAGAGTTGAGTAGCTGACTGGGTTGTTTGCGCTCGGGTCACCATTGTCTTCGAAGATGGTTATCTGAATATGAAGACACCCACTTTAATACCACCCACACGGTTGGAATACATGAGGATGAGGACGGCTGCATGATCGACTGGGGAGGCGGTTCATGCCAGATGATTCCAGAATAGATACACGTGGTAAGGAGTGCTATACGGAGTGTAGAAACGTGAAAGGCAGCAGGGCAAATCCAACGAGGCGCAATCGTCAACAATCTATCATGCCTCAAGTAATTTTGCCCTCAGCCTTTCCAGTGCCTTCCCTAGCTCATTGCGACCTCGCCCGTCAGGTCCCACACCCCAAAACGCATCCCTATCAGAGTCCTACAAACACAGCAATTAGCATGAGGATGATCCGAAATTTTATATATTAAACCTCAACGAGCTCCGCATCGCCAGTTGCTAACAATTCGGCCTTTAAATCGGAGTGCTGTGTAAACTTATGCCAAATAGCTTCGTCCATCTGTTTAATCTTGAGATCAATATGAAAGATATATGTTCTAAGCGTCAAGTTCACCTTTGCGATATTGACTTGCTTCCAGTCTTGCCGCACCTCAGGTTGAAACCGACGAGCCTCGGAGAAAGCAACGCTAGGTCTCTCGGAACAGGTTCGAATATGTTCTGCCAGATTAGGTCGATGCTCTTGGAACTATGGAACAAAATCAGAGCTACTCAGACGTTTATAAGATATACTGACTTTAAACGACTGAAAAAGATGCTCGCTGGTTGGGTATCTCTTGCCTTTGTAGGTTACGGGATGGTTAGAGAAGTTTGTAAAACCGTAGTGGGGATCATCTTTGTGATAGAATAGTATTCGAGGTCGCACCATCGTGCGTGGAGAACTTCTTCGTGGAGAATCGGTATGTGTGCCAAAAGATGTGGCAGGTGAAAACTCAGAACGACGAGATCGGTAATTGGTGCTGCGAGCAGAACGTTCTCGTGCCAGAGACACGCCTGAGTTGGACGAATCCTCTGAGATCAACACTTGGGTCTCTGCGCTGAACTGGGTGCCCGCCTGGGTCGTCTCGGATTCTTCTGCCAATGTGAATATCTGATCCCAGTTATGCTCCCACTGAGATGGAGAAACGTCGGAGGTCACGTAAACCGTGCGACTGCGTTCCTCGATGCGATACTGTATGGGACCTTTGGTCGTGGGTGAAACACACCCTGGTAGAGGTTTTGTCGTTACTGGAGGAGAAGTTACGATGGTGATCGTCTTATGAGAATGCATATTGACGGTATGGTTGAGATCTGTAAATGAGATGACTCGAGAGTGTTTGCCAGTGGGTTTCTAACTTGGTTCTTCAGACACAAAGCTTTAACGGAGGCTGGCTTATGAAATAAGGCGTTAAGGCTCATTCGGTGGCAGCCGGCATACCACATTTACCAGAACAGTCTCCCATCCTAGATAGCCCAATAAACGCCTCTCGAGCAAAACGTGGTGCATGGGCGTTGGGCGTCGTGGATATCGTCAGGTTTGGTGTGACTTGGTGTGACACCAGTTATCTTTCAAGTTCTGCCATTGCCCACGAGGACCCAGCAGGCGAGCGCGTTTCTACCTCACAGACCGTGTATGTTTTGGAACAGCCGCCGTGATGAATCGCGACAGACTAGCGGCGGCATGTCCCTGGTGTGTACCCGGGTCAAGCGAGGCCTTGTCATCCACAGTACATTAAAATGCGCTGCGGGAGCGATCTGAGGAACGATTCATACCCACGTTTCAGGCCATGGACGACTTCTTCAGTTTTGATAACCCCAAGAACTCTGCCAACGGCAGGTGGAACAGACTTGCGCTCCTTCCAAGTACCGACTCCTACTACTCCCGAGGTATGTGTGATGTAAACGTTTGCTCAAGATACACCTTGGTCTAACGTGACGTTAGTGCAGATGAAGTTCAATAAGAGTTGGAAACATCCGCATAAGCCCAAGCCCCAAGTTCATACCATATTCAAGATATTATTGCCATCGGAGAGCCTCACAAAGTATGAACAATACAGGTAATACGCAAACTAGCTAGTTATCGAACTCAACCAACCGACATGTAGGGCACGTGTAGCTGCCGCTCCAAGCCTTACAAGCTCCAAGCGCCCTGGAAACGAGAAATTGCTATTCCATGGTACCAACCGCTGTTGCTTGCTGGCAGAAGATAGCCGTAGCACAACTCTATGCCATCTTCCAGAGTGTCACCTGTGTTGCGTTATCCGCAACTCCTTTGATATTCGAAAATGTGGTTCGTACTTTCGATCAAATATCTTCAACATCTTTGTCATTTGGATACACAGGGACGAAACACCAATTTCGCAGGTAATGGTGTTGTCCACTCGGCAGCCCACTCAATTCATTCTAAGTTCCGTAGGTTTGGGACTGGTATTTATACTACGTCGTGCTCATCGAGTACGCATTTCGTACTTCCTGTTCTTTTCTCCCTTTAACATTCTCGTATCTGCAGAGGCAGATGATTATTCCTTCAATGCGGCAAAGAATTCTAACTGCCGAATGGTATTGGTTAACCGCGTTGTCGTTGGAAAGCCTTGTAAGCGGCAAAAGAATACTCCGAATATCACAGAACCGCCCTGTGGTCATCATTCTGTAAGATCCTCGCAATCAGGCTAGGCTTGCACGTTAACGTGACACCCAATGTCAACGTAGATCATTGGCATTCCCGGGGATGATCTCAATTACCCGGAAACCGTCGTATACGATAACGATGCCATTCGTCCTGCTTTCCTTGTCGTCTATGGGGACGCTTCTGACAAGGAAAACAACCCCAAATTGCGTACCTTGATATCGACGTGGTTCAAGACTCCCATAGCGTCGTAATATTCGAATTTCTCTTAAGGGCTTTGTGCTGAATTATTCCATCAATTACATTACAAAGCGTGTCTAGATCCAAATGTCACTGATATTTAAACACCCCCCACTATGCCTGCTTGGTATACATCATGACATACGCGGGGAGAATAGCATCTGCTGTGGGAACGAAGACTGATTCCGTTTCAGTCGCCTAAACCAACGCTGATCAGTGCACGTCGCGTCAATACATGCGTACTCATCTCTTACTTCATTGCTTCCCGGCGTCCCCGGTTCAACGATAACGTCACAAGCAATCATTACGCGATACGGCGAAGAGGTGCAAGATGTTGCGAAATTATCGGCCAGAGCTGGGTTTCGATAAGAATATATCCCGTCGCCGAATCTGAAGTCTGATGAAACTTTCATTTATTAAAGTTTAGCCCTGTGACTCACCGCCCATTATTATAGGGCGCTCCGAATGCGAAAGCCTTAAACGAGGACTTGATTGCGCAGCATATACCACATGACTTGAAGCCGCATAGCGCCGAGTCTTTGAACCCCAAATCGCAGATACATTGCGAACTGTGAAAGGTACGGATTTCTTCCCATTTTGCGAGATTTGCCCTGTTCCTTACGCATAAGGTACCCGTTTCCAGATCTCATCAACGACTTACCGATAAGCCTCATGCTTCGCGCGAACGTCGCGAGGGACAATAACTTCGTACGCTTTGTCTATAGTTGGCGTGCTTTCTGACTCCCATTCGCTCAGAAATTGTGCTCGTACTGGCCAAAAATAAAGATGAGAAAACGAGGATTACAAGGAGATTACGGGACGAACTATTTTTGAAGGCTGACCCATCAACTTTCAATTCTCTGATACGGGGTCCAATTCGTGACCTGCGATCGCATGAAATACATAGGTCACCAACGGTGCGGGGCAATGTGTTACAACTGTCACACCCCTCTACTATGTGCTGGCGTACGCCTTCTCTGAAATCTCGCTTTAATCTCATTATATTGATGACCCAGTTTGGACTGACCTCGCATGTACCTCCGAGCAGAAGTTAGCAAAGGCAGGTTTGCCTGTTGCGCGGCAATCATGAAGCAAGCAACCAGCCGGACTTGACCCGTTCCCATTGCGCGCGCAGCTCCTGCTGCAATACGGATGTTTAAAGCCCTTTTCAACACATTTGGGTTTCTTGCCACATATCTAGGGGTTGTTGTCAATTTCGTCCCCAGGAAGACAGCAAATTGTCTTTACCTCGCACAAGTCAGGAGGAGAGGTTTGTGATCTCTGAGAGCTCCAGTTTGCGACAACTTTGGCGATGGAAGGCATTGTGGAAGTTTTTAGTCTCCAAAACGAGAGCATTCGTTGTAGATAAGGGCCGCACGGCATTCGCCTGATTGGGACCACGTTTCATCCTCGTTGGTACCTCAGGGTTGGTTTGAAGAGGCCGTTAACGCATGGCAAGCATTGGGTTTCGCTATGCGTTTATAAATTGCTAGACTGATATCCAGTTATTCTCCTCCAGAATTGTAACATTTTCCTCACCTGGGCCAGTTCTGCGAATCGAATCCAATGACATCTGCTATCCCGATGGCATTGTCACTTCTCCATACTGTGGCCTCCGCATACCCAGGGTTGCAGAGTTCCGGGAATCCTGCACCCACTGCTGCGCCTGCGCCCAGTGCCAGTGGGAATAGCGCGCCTCCTCCTTCAGCACCTATGGCTATTCCGGGAGGCTTACCCAACAATCCTCCACCCGCCGGCGGGCTTGGAGTGAGTCCGAATAGCAATTCAAATTCAACCCCAGGGGTGTGCATTGTGAGTCACCATGGCCGAGTCCCACTGATCATCGGACGATCGTTTGACTGACTATTCTGTGCACAAAATATCTATAGCAATGTCAGAAGCACCCGAAGTATTATGATGGGGCTAAGCTGCATTCTTATTGTAGCAAGACGTGTGCTAACCTAGCGAAGGTTGGCACGACAAATGGATCATCGACATCGGGTACTTGCGACGTGCGTCCCGATTATTCATTAGAGCAGATTATACCATTTAACATCGTATATCGTACCAATGTAGTATTGCAATAAACGACCCAAGTTCGTTGATGGAACACAGACTCACCCGTACTGCAGCAAGGCGTGTGCCTCGAGTCGTGGTAAGAATGCACCCCGAAAGCAGAACACGATCAACAATGTTAGTAAAGGTAAGATGGCATTGTATAATACCTGGACTACTTCTGACCCTATTTCGGAAGGTATTTGCCTAGTGTCGGGATGCCAGAAGCCTTGCTACACGAACGCAAACGGCACTCTTGGGGATTATTGTAGCCAAGCTCATAAGACGTGCATTTTTTTCTACTCAATACTACATTTCGAAGCCGATACCTCATCTATAGGCTCGGAGAGACCATCTGTTTGATGTGTCGCAAGGTTGCTAAAGCACCAAATTCGCACTTTTGCGGACAGGCCTGTAGCGACGACGCAGAGAATAATGGACCTATGCTCCTCGAGGTTCCAATCGGCCATGTGACCTTCAGAAGCGGTGCGTACTAGCGGCGTGGCATATTCATGTCATTAATGTTTCTCCAGTTGCGGATCAGTTCAAGACATCTTGGAGGCATTCAGGCAAGACTTGCCCTCCTGTTCGACGCGTGTACAAGATTCTGGCCCCGCAAGCTTCCCTTGCTGGCTACAACACCTACCGGTAAATAATGACATCATTCAGGGCATATATTAGCCTGATTTCAATGTTTGATCGTTTTATCAGCAATGCGGTGGAGGCTCGTGGACAATTCGTGTCTCAGGGCCGTTCTGCCGGAAACGAAAACCGACGGTGGCACGGCACACGCCGAGAATGCAATTTGGGCGATAAGGGTAATACCGTCTTTTGTGGTTCATTTACATGTTCTCTGTGCTGCATCGTGAAGACGTCTTTCGACCTGAGCCTTTGGGGGAAGAAGACGGGGTGGGGGAGGTACGATATTCTTTTATTTTAGTTTTCGTCCGAGAACGTATAACATTTATGTACTCGCGAAGGTTCGGCAAAGGAATTTATACTTCCTCGACGTCTTCAAAGTAAGTGCACATTATCCATGGTTATGATCTATTCATTAATCTGTCAGGTCGAATGACTATTCGCAAAACGATTGTAAATCTTCACTGAGGGCGATGCTCTTAAATAAAGTTGTCGTTGGCAAAGGGTGTAAAATGCTACAGGATTTTACCACGTTGACGGGACCGCCACCTGGCTATGACTCGGTATGTGCTCCGTAAAACGATCTACCCCGTGTCTGACGCCGTTTTAGGTGCTAGCCGAGAAGGGAGGGAGCCTCAATTATGACGAGCTGGTCGTTTACAGGAACGATGCCATCAGGCCATCCTACCTTGTCATGTACGAGCCATAATTGAACCATGCTCATCGACAGTATATGTAACATAGACGCAAGCCACGAGGTGAAGCCTCGCACACAGTGTTTCGAGATATTAATCTACATATACATATATTTATTTATCTACCAGCTATGTAGGCTCGAAGGATCCCGGCATTCGGGGCCTCTGTGGTAAATTGTGCTGTTCAACTTCGCGACCCAGGAAATCGCGTGTAGCCTGCCAGGCAATCCACATCAGTATTACCATACCTGCAGTCAGTGTTAGCCTAGAGTGATGGTGTCGGAGATTTTAGCACAACGCAGCTGAAAGCATAAAAGACAAGGTACGAACACTTCGATGACTGCAATGGCTATAGACAAACAAACACAGCTCAAGAAAGAGTCAAAATAGGATGACAGGGTTTGCGCACCGAATAACGACTGGATATGTCTACAATAGACGATGCCGGAACATCGGCCCCTGAGGAGCAACGATGGGATAGCTCCGTTGAGAAGTCCAGCTCCGACCATCCAGAGCATTAAGGTCACGAAGACCCAGATGGATTGCGTGCCCACTGACGATAGTGGGTGCGCGGACCACGTTGGGTGAACGAAGAAAATTGAGTAGGCACCAGCTGTCACCATCGTCCAGGAGGCAGAGAATCTGGAGAATCGCGGATGAAGAAAATATATAGAGAGACTGATGGATTATCTACAGGAGTAAGGCAGTGCCAGTGCGGGTCCTCATATTCGGAAAGTTGTGGTGGAAATGGTATTGGAGGAGCAACCAACTTCCAAGCCCCATCTATCAAAGCGAGGTCATCGTCTCGTACTAGTTCTTTCAAGTTTCTCGCGAATGAGCCGAGGGCAGGAATGCTTACTTCGATGAGACTGCTGAAAACGACAAATATATACACGACTTCAAGTACGCAGAGGTTGGCTCAGAACACGGGGCGAACACGTGTAAAGCCACAAGGAAACCTACCTGGTGCGTATCGCTGCACGAGAATCCCAGAGCTCTTAGTTATAGGCCGTGGGTTACGTTGCGCGTACCTGTAGACCAAGGAGAGCACAGACATATATATGAGGGCGATGACGGGGATAATGCATCCTATCAGACTGCCAATCGTATTCGTGAGGTATATCTTCTGAGACTCTTGGGGAATTCCGGTAAAGGGTGGCAACGGGGTCACCGGGGAAGAAGATTCCAATGACGATGCCATTCGACGAGATGAGACTCGGAGTCTGAGGAGGAAAGGAGTCCGGGGAAAAATGAGAACTCAGTGGATGGGGGTGCAATTTAGAATAAACTTCAGAGAACCTCGTGCCAGTGGGCAGTAAATGTGCACGCAACACATGCAAGGAGTGATTCCGTAAATGCTCTGATTTGCCAATGCTCCATTACTGGAAGAAGGCCGCTCGCTGTCCTTTCTACACTGCACCTCAGGCTGTCACATTTGGGCATGCAGTTAAATCGTGGTCATGACACTGTTACGGTCGAGATGACTAGGGGAAACGAGATTGATTAGCACTGTGTTCAAAGATATGCATAGTACTTCCGAGTCTTTGAGGGCGGCGTAAGGCCATTCGTGCATCACGTGCAGGTCAGATGTTTCAAGTTCACGATCGATTCCTCCTATTATTGCTTTCAATCCAATCAAGCCTTTAATTTTTCCAATACGCCATTGGTAAAGGTTACCGTTACGCCTTACTTCCACCATCCTTGATGCTTGGCGAGGACTTCCTTACACTTTGGTATGTTGTCGACGGCGATCCTGCTCCTTAAGATACCCGTACATCGCCGCACCGACATCGCTGATTTAAAAATGCTCTAAGGAATGAAAAAGCCCTTGGTAATATCTATGCCTCTAGCCTAGTGCTTTGGCAGGTGAGGATCTTCTACAGGCCACCGTAAACGTTCTGGCTGACAGGCTCCCGGCTCCTTCATCGTTTTGTTTAAAGGTGGGTTTGTGTCTATGGGCCCCCCACGTTAACTCTGTCTTGCAAGCTGACCGAGCCAGAATCCGTAGAACCAGGAAATACTTTTCTGCAGCGCATTACATCGAGAGGCGATGTGACGACATTTGCAAAAAAAACTGACTGCTACACAGAAAGCATCAATGCTCTTTCTGAACTTGAAGATCATGTCCATGTTTTCATCCACAGGTAAGTCTTATCAAATGACCATCACTAATCAAAACTCTATTCACCACCTTTTCTCAATGCTCGTCCTTACTCGCCTCCTCCTTGTGTTTCCGCCTCTTCTGCTGATTGCTAACAATTGATGTGCCACGCAACATTGACTCATCTGATTTTTACCTATTATTTCAATCATAGATTTGCCTTCTGGTGCGTAGGACCTGATCGTTTTGTCAACTTTGCCATACCGACAATCAGCTTGCCACTCGCCATCAGGATTGCGTTCTCTTATTATCCATTATCCAAGCTATACGTGGCGCAAGGCCGACAGTGCCCACGTAACCACCCAGTTCCATAGCAAATGGGTGTTACGTCCAAGACGAGCGAGTGGACAAGGATGGAGATGTCCTCATGGATTCTGACGACATTACGGAAGATGACGACGACCTCACTGAAACCACGGATGCAGACGAATGTGACGATATCATCGCGGGCTGCTGCGTCCTCGATATCGGCATCCTGGAAATTGGAAAGATATGGGTTTGCGCCGAATATATCCGGATTTACAATTACCTCGAGGATCACTACAACAATGCAGGAGCTGTGCTCACGGGGCCACCAGGCATCGGTGAGTTTATTCCCGTCACCGTCATCACCGCTCTGTTCATGTTTCGTGCAAAAAAGGCAAGAGTTTTTAGATCTACTATACCCTACGCCGATACCTTGCGGAAAAGAAGCCGGTGAGCTGGTTTTGTCAAAGGATAGCTCATTTGTTTTGAAGGAGTTTACGTAGTGCCCAGAGAATTCCCGCCTGCTGACTTCAACTATTTCGTCTGGACTCTGGTTGATTCAACGAGTCCAAGAATGGCATCCCGCCGCATCTTATTTACAATGGCACACGTCTTTTCGTCATCTACACTACCTCTCCAGGATGGTCCTGTATGGAGAAGACCGTGATTGATGTAACAGTCCTTGTCATGAACCCATGGACACGGAGGGAAATTCATTTAGCGTGAGTAACTGGCTACCTGGTGCACTTGCATTCTCACTCTTACCCGCGTAGTGCGCCCCTGAGAATTTCCAAGCCCCACTTCAAGGCAATCGACTCTGTCTTCGATCTCTTTGGCCCTGTTCCTTAGCTTTGCTTCAACAAATTGACCAGGGCGTTTCCTATGGACGTGGCGTTAGTACGATGTTACAAGAACTTGTGCCAGAAGAACTTCGGAAATTGGTGGGCAACAGCAACAATCTGGCCATGGATAGAATTTCGCACAAGATATGCCTTATAACCCGAAAAAATCAGGATGGGATATTTGATGACTTTTATGTCACAGATTTTGTCAGATCACAACTTGCCATACGTTTTCGGAACCTGTAGACTGAGGAACAGATCTCAATTATACAACCACTGGCATTTTTCGCGATCACCCACTGCAAGATGCATGACAGGTCCTTCATTCGAAGCATACTGTCAACTGCGGTTTCAAAGATCGATTTGCCTGGTGCAAATCAAATTTGAAGCCAAAAAACCAAGGCCGCAATCGCAATCGCAACCAAATCCAAATCTGAACCCGAAACCGAAACCAAGCTCAACCAAGAAAAGGAAGGACACATCCAAATTTGAAGGCTATCTTAGACGTAAACCTCATTGGCACTCCAGTCACGTCACGCTTTCTGGCAATCTACTAGAAGAACTGCGCAAGGCCGCATTATCACAGACAGGTCGCCTCAGAGTACACCCTTCTGAGGCTCGTGAATACAAAACCCGGGAAACAGTTCACCTTATATCGGATATCTACCACTTACCGGAACAAGAAAATCAAGTTGCACTAGACTCTTTCATCCTGCGGCATGACGACTTCCTCTACATCTTCTAATTCATTAAGGGGAAGGAACATGGCATCACCGAAGGCCTTGTATCCCTTTTCGAAAAATGCAGTGGGGTCCCGCCGCATGCTAATTGGCGTTTTATTTTTGTCATACCAACATAATGTTGATATTGTCAAATCTCCTACATTGAGCAATCTTACCTGTAACAGCGGATGAAGTGAAGGGATAGAATTATATTGGCTGTAGTTGGACAAATTTACACTTGGCGAACTTGAAGTGTCCATTTGTCTAAGTAGTTTTCCGGGTTTTGAAATCCTCGCTTGGTCGTATGTCATGACATCTAATTCTTTTGGTGACTTTGTGCGAGCGTCATAGTTAGTGCTACTATGTGCAGTTGAGCTAGTACTACTAGATCTCCGCAAGTTGCTCTCCTGCCACTGCAACCGCTCGTCGATCTTCTGATCCCACTCAGGGTCATTCGAGCTCGGCAGGATGTCCTCAAAGTCGATCGGCATCGCAGCCATGATGTCATGGTGTGAGGCAGTACGAGAATTGTGGGACTATTTTCTGGTAACATTCTTGAATGATTGAAATTGAATGTCTTCAGAATTGTTTGGTTAGACAAAATTTGGCAACAAAATGTGAATATATTGTCTGCCGTCTTTCTTTACATTGACACAACATAAAAAGATAAGGACAACGGGGACTTGGAGTTGACGATGTACTAGGCTGTCTTTGATTCTCTCACATCCATAGATTTGAGGGAGCCATTGTGGAGCTACAAAAAATAATCCGCAAAACTCGGGCCATGACTCCATCTGTGCGTCTGGTTCATCACATTCGGGTTATTTCTGCACCGTCACGGTTTCCTGGTGTATATAATCAGGGATTTTAGAATCCATGACATGACATCGGACATAGTATTTCTTATGACATGGACATATAGCATACTCAACGCGAAGCTGGATGATCTGAACGACAAAATACGGCACCCCCCACACACACACGCCACTGTCATCTGATTTCCGCATCTGTTCATATCACGACTACGACTCAAGGAGCGAACAAAGTATCGAGGAAGGCCTTGCCCGCAGCTTTGGGTTGTTTGGGCTTTTTGGCGTTTTTGGCTTTGAGGCGTTCTTGTTTCACTGAAAGGGAAAAAGCAAAAAAGTTTGTTGAATGGTTATTATTTGACGGAGGGAAGGAAAAAAGAAACAAAGAGGAGGAAGGACGACATACAGATTTCTTGTCTGCGTAAAGTCTTCGCGTAGGGGTTGAGGCGGAAGAGGATGGCCTTGTTGACAAGCGGGTTCTTCTTTTGTGTCCAGGGGCGCTTCTGAAGCTTCTGGCCTGCGGGGCGGACGACGGACTGGATCTCGTCGCTGTTGATCAGGCGAGTGACGTCTGGGTTGGTGATCTTGGCGGTGGGGAGACTGTTTAAAGAAAGTTAAGTACCAGAGGATGAAAGATTGATAAGGCTGGACAACATACAGGTAGTCTTTCTTATGGAGAGCAGGCTTGTCAAAGGTGCCAAAGACATCATCGAGCAGTTTGAACGCGCCCTCGGTCCAGATAACGAAACGGCCAAGGTGACCACCTGGAGCGAGCTGCAAGAGGTTGAGTCTCCTTACATTGACGAGTTCGACACCGGGCAAGTTGCGGAAGGCCTTGACGATACCGTTGTCCTCGTTATAGACGACCAACGGGCCACGACGCTGGCGGTGGCGACGGTTACGCATCTTGCCCTTTCCGGCACGGAGTTTCCTGGAGTTGGAAACCTTGACGACGTCCGCGTACGCGTGGAGGGACTTGAGAAGGGCCACTGCCTCTTTGGTTTTTTTGAAAGACTCGGCGGAGGAGGTGATGACGAGGGGGACTTCTTCGAGTTGTTCGATGCGGTGTCCGCGTGCGAGGACGAGGGAGGGGAGAGCAGATGCTGCGAGGGCGGAGACTACGGCGAACCTGCGCTGGTTTTGGTTTACTTTGACGTGCCATTTGCGCCAGGTTTTGGTTGGGGCGAACATACGGCCTCCACGGCACATGTTTCCGAAAGCACCCTGGAAAAAAAAAAAAGAAAAAAAAAAATTGTGGTATTTAATTTGGAGGATTTGAGATCGAGGGTGAACAGGGTACGGACTTGACCGGAACGATGGGTTCCTCCACCACCGACACGGGGGATACGTGCGACGGCACGACCTGTACCCCAAGACTCTGCACTGGTTTGGTGGCCGGCCTTTTCACTGACGGCGTATGCCTGTCGCTTGTTCTTGGCGATACTCTCTGATGATTTAGATTAGTACTGTATATTTGATTGAGTTGAGGTGCTTACTGTGAACCTGCTGTACGACATCGAGCCTGATGGGAGCGGTCAAAACTGCAGGGAGAGGAAGGGAGGAGGAAGCCTCTGTATGAAAGGATGAATTGGAGTGATATAGTATTGTGTGTGTAAGGACATACCGCCAGAAGTGGAATGGACGTTGACTGTGGGTCTTGAAGCCATAATGGTCGGAAATCTTGCAGTCGAGTTCGATTGGTGTCGTGATCAATCACTTTAGGGTTTTGCCGAGATAAACTGTATAGTCCAAATACAATTATGTAATTACAAATAATTATCGCTATCTATTGATTCTATTTGCTTCCTTGTCACGGGGTGGATCTACCTGGTGGACACTTGACGTCGGGCCTGAGCCTACTCGATTCAATCCTATTCCGTCCAGAATTATATCAACCGGATAATGTCGTCCTTAGCTCTGAATCCATTCTCCCTTCCCATATCCCCACTAACTACTTATGTCCGGGCTACATCTCGATAATACCCTAGGCGCGCAGTTTTCAGGGAATCTCGCTGCAGCAGTGTATGTCGATTGGTACTCCCTCAATTTTTGAGGCGCAGGCACATTTATTCCGTGTCTTTTGCTTGTCAGTTTCTACGGTATTACTTGCGTGCAGACCTACATATATTACAAGAAGAGCTATAAGGACTCTTCGGCGTTCAAACTCTTGGTATGCTCATCGTCACTTCTTCAGACGTTGAGAGTTTACAATGTCAAACAGATTTTTTTCTTGTGGTATGTTTCGATATGAACATTTGAACCCGTACTAACCTCGTGCAGGTTTCTTGACAGCTTTCACTTGGCACTCATCTCGCATGGATCGTATTACTACCTGGTCTCAAACTTTGGTAACATATCAACTGCCCGAGCACCTACCTGGTACGTTTTCTGGATCCCAACATGGAACTGCCTCCCTCAAGGCTGTTATAAATACAGGACAGTGCTTGTACGTTGTTACTATCTCTTGTCTATCTTATTCTGGAAATTCACACTCTGATATGCAAGATTCAAATTTATGTGACTGTACGCTCAGGCTGCTTTTCTTTTGTATGAATGTTGTGATTAACTCAATCTCTGAACAAGGTTATCACCGATGTCCTCATCCGGGCGTAAGTTTTCCAGATACTGGCATGATTGAACCACTCGTGTATTTATCAACAACTTTTCTCAGTATTTTTGGGCGACGAGTCTGGCTAAGTACGTCCGAGTCTGTCCAACAATTTCTCCCTTCTTCCTCACCTTGAATCTTAGTGTCCAAGCAAAATATCATTCTCGCTTGTTGTATCGTGAGTAGTGGAGGCTTTGATCATGACTCACAGGTTCAGTATACCACACAGGCGGGAACTTCTGGATTGACGCTCGGTAAGGACCTCCTCGCGCGCTAAGTATAATCTTCAATCTAAATCAACGGTTCGATAGTGGCTGGCTTCAGTGCGTTCATTCCTCCTCTCAACACGATGCCTCATTGAAAAATTATCTAGTCTTTGCCAGCAAAGCGTTAGTGATCCCTGCACCTCCAAACCCTGAGATGCATCTTGACATGATATCCAGTTTTATTCTAGCCACTTTCGAAAACTTTGCACAAATATCGGTTAGTCATCTGTCTACTTCTTCCCCTATCTCCCCTCATGTTTCGTATGCAGTATCTCCTATACGCAGCCCTCGGAGGCGGTGTAGCCGCTGACATCTTAATTGCAGCGTCTCTTTGCATCGCGTTATCACATAGCAGGACAGGAATCAAAAAGTATGCCTGCCAATAATAGTCGTTTATCGTAGATCTGATGGTGTTCACTGTTATTCCGAATTTTAGGACTGAATCGGTCATCAACGTGATGATGATGTACACCATCAACACCAGTACGTTCGACGTTCGAATTTGACGTCCCGAATGGTAATTATCGTCTATAGGTCTTCTCACCACGTACGTATACGTCTGATGACTCATCCTCTGACGCAATCCGAGTCGTCTTGCCATCCTGACACCAGCCACACAGGATATGTTCCGCAACATGTTTCATTACGTACGCCATCTGGCCTGGAGCGCTCACTTTCCTCGGCATATACTACTCGCTCCCTAAACGTTAGTACATTGAGTAATCAGTCTTAGGCAGTTTTCGATCCCAACTTAAGTCCTAACCTTATAGTGTATTTCAACAGTCTCCTAGCGACGTTGAACAGTCGCGATGCCCTATTGGAACAACTTGGGGATGTCGTCATGTCAGATTTCACTACGTCGTCTCAAAAGAGTCCCAGACTCGGAGGGGGGAGGAGGGGGGGTTATTCGTCAAACTCGAAATGACTGTCAGAACTCGAGACCCGAGTGAGTGTTTCTAATATTAATTATAGTCTCGACTCTCTTTTATCATGGAAAACTTATTTTCTGGGTCTTTTTTTTGTTGTGACTATCGATCAGGAGGTGGATGTCGCAACTCTGAATGAGAACGCCTAATTATTCCAAGTCGAGTCTAAGAGGAATCGAGCAGGGCCGTAGCTTGCGAATCGTGGTATCGACCACGGTCCCATGTCTGTCATTGGACTATTTTTACTTTCGTGATCGATCCAACCACTGCATTTCAGTGCATTTCTTGGTTAAGGTAGAACCTAATAATGATAGTAGTCTGTACTAACTTGAAATGTAATATAATCTTCTCACACGCTTTCAAGTTTGATTGGTTGGATCACGTCCGATGACGACTGTATTTGCCTACTACTAGTAGTTGTAACATTCTAAATACATGAGATGGCCGATCATGTATATATTAGTCCTCCCTAAGTCCCCCCCCCCCCTGCCATACTGAGGAACTCCACGAAGGCCAGAGAAGGCCGGATGTAGAGATATTGGCATCTGCCGTTCAATGCCAGCCTAAAGTTGCGTTGAGCAAATTCAGGAACGTCGATGCAGTGAAGCCTCAGGTTACGGCTAGCAGCGACATCATGATCATATATCGTTAACAAGAGGCCTCAGACTGCTGGCACAAAAGTTTTCTTTTTGCACATACTTTAATTGCCACTTCAAGACTTCAAGTTATGGCAAACTAGGCCATTGTTCCAATTGGGCTTTTGGAAGTCGACGTGATAATATATTATTATGAGCTATCCCCCTGAAATGTCACTTTAATATAAGGTGACGCGGGTGGTTGTGTACTAGGAAGAAAGCCGAGTGTGCAAGTCCCAAAAATTGAGAGTTCCAAAACTTTCGTTACGCCGAGTCATCATGCAGCCGATTGTATCTCCGCCGCTGCTTGCTTGCTTACTCGGTGACGTGCAAACAAACGGACTTACGCGCTGGCATCAGATCTTAAAAGTCCGCACAATCTAACGCGTCGCGTCACTTTGTCACGCAAGTTCAATCTTTCTTCTGTATCTTCCCTCTCATTGATCTGAATGCTCTACAATTCTATGCGAGGCTTTATTGACATACATAGATGATATTTTGAAAGTTTTACAGTTTTCCGCTCAGTGATGCTTAAAGCCAGGACTGTTTTAATCAGATTTTGAGTATAGCAAGCACAACGGAACTTCTTAATTTCTTTTTGTGATCTATAATGGAGTAGTATATAGGTTAGCAAATATCAGCTGTTTTTCTGTGTCGATCCCTTTAAAAACTGCATTTTGAACCTCTCTGGTATTTTGAAACCCATAACTCGTGATAGTATCCCGCAGTAAACCCCTGAAAAAGATGCGGAATCGGAGCTTTTCAAAATTAGATCCCGGACCGATTGAACTTGAAGCTTTGAATGATGCATCAGATGAGCCTGAGTGATCTCCGCCGAAGCCCAGGTTAATGAAACGCTTGGTTGATCGTCCTTCGAGGGTCATTTGACTTCTGCCAGTGGGTCCACATCTGGATTCTACCTGTCTACCAATGATATTCCGAAAACGGCTGGAAACGGGCAGTGATCCAAGAACCCAGGGATGTTCATTTTCGTCACTAGTACATATAGTACTGCCTCCTCGTCTCCCAATTCATATAACATGAACAGGCCGGGGATGCCTTGCGTCTATGGGGTTTTTCTACTCTGAAATCACTAGCTTCCTCTTTATCGCGACTCATTGACACTATCCCCACCCTGAGACTACTAGTAGTCTAGTATGCCAGATCTTCTAGCTAGTATTCCCAAAGTCGACAGATTACTTGGCGCGATTCTTCTTGGGAATCTCGGCGCTGCGGTGTATGTCCCCGCATTTCTTTGAAGCAATGGGAGTGATGCTTATGCTGTGCCAGTTTATATGGCGTCAGTTGCATACAGGTTTACATATACTACAGGAAACATTACAAGGACAGCCTGGCCTTCAAGCTCTTGGTATGTATATGTTACCAACCATTTCAGACGCTGATCCTGAACTGACAATATTGCATAGATTTTGTTCCTGTGGTGCGCTTTGAGATAATCTTATCTCCAACAATTAACCCTCAGACTCTGCCAGGTTCCTTGATAGCCTTCACTTTATCCTGATTTCACATGCATCATACCACTATATGGTTTCAAAATTTACTAGCTTATCAGCCCTTAGTGCTCCCATTTGGTAGGTCTTTCTGAACCCAAGAGCGAAATCCTCCAAGTTAATTTTTCGAGCAGGACTATACTTGTACGTCGTTCCGGTTTCTTTGGCACTAGGAAGATGATGTATCATTATACAAGGCGCATGCATACATAACTGTACGCATTTTTTGCTAAATAGACTCCTAGACTTGTGCATTAATTCGAAGCACCTTCAGATATTCACCAATTTCGTTATCCGAGCGTATGTTTCTTGCTCAGATAATATTCTAAGCCATTCACGATCTCCCACAGTATCTTTGGGCGACGAGTATGGCTGAGTACGGCGACTTTGATGATTTCCGTTGTTCTTGTTACTTACATCCCGAGATTTCTAGTTTCCAAGCGAAACATTGGCCTCGTTGGCTGTATCGTGAGTATTAAAATACAAATCTCCCGGCTTCCCTATCTGTTCATCTTCATCACAGGTTGTTGCCTCAATCACGGCATGCGGTAACGTCTTTTATATCGACTAGAAATATAGAGCCTTATTCAAGGTGATGTCTCTGTTTCAGTGTCTGGTTGTAGTGCGTTTCCGTCTTTCTCTGGTCACTGTTGCCCACTGAGAAAATGCTTCTAATAGTCTTCGTCAGCCATGCGTTTGCACTCTTTCTACCCACAGATGACATTATGACTTATGTCCTATCACCAGTCTCGCTGAAAACACCTTCAAAAGCCTTATACATATGGCGGTTAGTTGTTGATCTACTATTTCTTTAACCTACATCATATAAGAATTCATTTTGTACAGTATCTTCTCTACATGAGTTTTTCGGCTGGTGTAGTGGCTGACATTTTCATCGCGACGTCTCTCTGCATCGCTTTGTCCCGAAGTCGTACTGAATTCAACAAGTAAGGCTACCATTGTGTTGCTGCCGTTCCTTACTATCAATTATCTGACGATGCCTGCACCTAGGACAGGATCTTTGATCAGCATCGTCATGATGTATACCATCAACACCTGTACCTCCACAGTTATCTAAAAATTCGTTGATGTTAATTACAAATGTATTTCTTAGGTCTCCTCACGACGTACGTACCATCACGTTCTTGTTCCCTACCCACCTTTTAACGCACCTGCATGATCTCTAGAATGTGTTCCATGGCGTGTCTCATCACGTACGCCATTTGGCCGACCACTTTTATCTTCCTCGGCATATTTTACCTGCTCGGTAAATGTCAGTGTGCTCGATTGATATCCTCTTTCGTCCCCAGGTTTAACGCCGACTGCAATAGTGTACTATAACAGCCTCCTTGCAACATTAAACAGCCGCGACGCTCTGCTGGAAAAGCTTAGCGATTTTGACCTGCTAGATACTACTTCTCAAAGTCGGGACCAGAAGGACGGTTTATCGATAAATGTCCATCGGAATTGAAAAATCAGGGGCGCGTTTCTGGCTGCAGAGCACTTATTACTTTTCCCCCCTTGCGTCGTACTTGTCACCATCATGATCAACCAGCATAAGCATGGGTTGTATATATATCATCGGCTTCGATAATTAGGGTACGAATTACAACGTCTATATGAGCTGGGGAGCTTGTTGCGAGCATGTCTTGCACATACGACCTTTATTCAAGTCAAGCTCACTGTGAAGTGATATTCTAGTAGGCAACAAAAACAGGGTGCGCGTGAAACGATGGCCGACTGTCTCACACAGTGACACTCATGAATTTTGTCAGGTTCTGGTATATTCTAAGTTCGCACTAATAAAATGGACTGAAACGGGGGAATGCTTCGACATGAAAAATCAGACGAGGGAATTTTACAGCTCTCGGCCTGTCTATAT
The DNA here is from genome assembly GCA_003313805.1 of Tricholoma flavovirens. Classification (NCBI taxonomy): domain Eukaryota; kingdom Fungi; phylum Basidiomycota; class Agaricomycetes; order Agaricales; family Tricholomataceae; genus Tricholoma; species Tricholoma flavovirens. The sequence continues at coordinate 6,556 of QLOK01044107.1, read as the reverse complement.
ATTATAAAAAAGAAATATTCGGTGAGCTACCTAAAATTAGGCAGTGAGGATACGCAAACGCGGGAGATGGGCGATAAAGGCACTAACCAGGTATTCAGCTAAACTGGTGCAGGTCCAGCGACGAGAGGAGTGGGAGCGCATTTTAAGCGTTCACAGGGCCATACATTCAGCCCATACTTGACATTTTCAGCCATTGTGGTGTGCCTTCCCTTGAAGCATGGGTTTGCCCTTCCGCCGACAGCCACAATCGCCCTCAGGCCACAGCAGGCATACGCATACTCTCCTTTCTTCCCTTCCTTCTCTTTCACGTCCGGCCTGCAATGCAATATGATACACGCATCCAGTCCGTTTTGTTTCTCGCGATAGGATCGATGGCACCTCACACAGTGTCTCTTCGTCTGATCGGCAACAGCGTTCCGCGCAGCCGAGATAACAATGCCCGCGCTCTGCAATGCGACGATGAGCTTCTCGATCTGGGAAGGGATGAGCGTGGTCGAGGCGCTGGAAAGCTGCTTATGAAGCTCCTCGGGAGCAAGGTTGGCCAGGAGATAGGTGAGTGTGGCAGCTGATTCGGAGCCAGCAACTGAAAATGAGTTGGTTTGGGAGCGGTTGGGGATCGCGCGTCTGGGGACGAGGGCAGTGTTCATCGTGGATGGGAGAGAAGGGGTATTTAGTACAGGCTGATTGAGTGAACTTGAGGCGCTCCCAGCCACCTTTTTATGTTCATCTAGACATGCCACCTGTCCAAGAAGGCGAGCTAGTGACGAGCCACAGATGGCCAAAGCGGTTGACTGGTTGCATCAAAGGGGACAGACATCACTGGCAGACAGTGCTGGTCAAAGCGATAACGATACTTCACCAATTATATATTGTTATGTAATCATCCTACTAGTACTCGGACTCATGCTCACGACAACACCAAAGCCCATATTTCGCTAATGAATTTTACATAGAAGACGGTTGATCTGTCGGAACTGGGAAGCGACTGCCAGTTATCGAATCGAGTCTCTTGTGTCCCCAGTAATCAACCAAACCTCCAACACCCGATTCCTAATCCTTGTCAATATTCCTCTGCTCCCATTGCACACTCCTCCAGACATATTCAGATTGCAAATGACCATGACAGGACATCCAACCTTGAGTGCCAAGTGGGCCAGAGGTAGACCGGAGCAGTTGATAGAGTTTAGATACTCTGCAGGATACAGCAGCTCTTCATGTCCATCATTTTTTTTTCTTTCCAATTTATACTCTATTGTGGCATGCCATATGTAAGAGTGTAGATATGTATTGTATTTAGGTCTTTTGTGGTTCCCATGCGTGGTTGAGTGCTCTGTCATCTTGCTTGGAGCACCCACTGAGTGAGTCTCGAAGCACCATTGGTGCTGGAGTGAGCAGCGTGTGTGCCGGTTTGAACATGTTGTGTGGTGTCTTATGGCCATTTTTCCGTCTCTCTTCTCATCGGTCCTACTGTGGTGCCCCGCTGTTATGCTCTCCTATTCTCTATCTTCTTCTCTGCTCCCTCTCTTCTCTCAGTGCTGGGATGTCTCCGTAAACGTTCTGGAACTGTTGGGTTGTGGCGGTGAACTGGAATAGCGCTCGCATTGTTTTCGGCCTTGAGAGCAGCTCCTTGATATTGATGTCCCTCCCTCCTGTGTCGTTTCGTAGCTTTTGTCTTGCTTGGTGATATGTGGTGCAGTGTAGTATGTAGTGCTGTACGGATTCGTCGTTCTGTCTGCAAGTGGGGCAAATTGGTGAGTCGGCTTTTCCTATGCGGTGTAAGTGCTTAGCTAGCGGGGTGTGACCTGTCCCTAGCTGCATTAGTATACTGGCGGCCTTCCTCGGTAGCAGTGTGATGAGCATCAGGTATTTCTTTGAGGGTGCTGTGGGTTCGAGGTCTTTCATGTGCTCGTACCTCGGTGATTTTGTCCATGCTTTCTGTGCTACCCGTTTTAGTTTCTCGTTGTGTGCTTGTATGACCGCGGACTTGCTGCGTGGTAGTGGTTTTCTGAGGGGTCATGGTAGTTGGTCCATGTTGCTGCTGCCCTCAGTGATTGCCTTCTTTGCTAGTTCATCAGCACGCTTGTTACCCTCTATTCCCTTGTGCCCTGGGGTCCATCGGACTGTGACGTGGACACTGTTGTGCTTCCTCTTCAGCGCCTTCAGGTCCCTGTGAAAGATGTCAGTTAAGTAGTGACCTGGGTGTGGTGTTGTTAGCTGTGTGGCTCTGATGGTGGCCTGGTTGTCCATGCAGATCGTGGCCGACTGTATTGCCCATTCCTTGGTCATCAGCTTGATGGCTAATATCATTCCTACGCTCTCTCCTTCATATACCATGTGGTGTCTTTGTGCTCTGAGCTGGTAGCGTATTGCTGCTTTCATTCTTCTGCCCCAATACAGGATGGCTGCTGCTCTTATTTTCCCTTCCATCCCTGACCTGTTGGTGTATATCTTGACGGCTGCGTTGTCATGGTGTATGTCATGTGCTGCACCTTTGGCTGTTTCCGTGATACTGATCTTGACATCTGGTTTCCATTGTGTGTGAGGCTGTACCGCGTTGATGGTCTCTATGAGTTGTGGTTTGATGCTGAAGGTATGCATGAGGTTGTGTAGTGGCATGGGGTGTCGTTTGATGAGCCATCCGGCTGCGTTAGCTACCAGTTTGTGTAGCGGGTGTGATGGTAGTGTGGCTAGGCGTAAGGCTGCACGGTGATGGAGCTTGTCTACTAGCAGATGGAATGGGAGCAGGTTGGCCATTACGTCCAGGATATCTGTGGCTGTGGTTCTCATGGTGCCCGTGATCATGATTGCCGCCTGTTGTTGGACTGAGGCAAGTTTGTTGATGATACCCTGACTGGATTTCCCATCTGTTGATCTCATGTTCATTTTCCGTTGTGGTGTTAGAAAGATGTCAGCAGCATATAGCATGCATGGTATTGCGATTGAGAGGTAGAGCTTATGTACATATTTTGCCGTGGCTCCTTTTGATGCTCTTGTGATCCGGGCGAGTTGGATTAGCCATGCATGCCCCTTTGCCAGGGCGGCTGCGCATTGTGCTTTCCAATTTAGCTTGTTGTCAATGATCACCCCTAGGAACTTGGCTGTTTCCGCTGATGGGACGCGTTGTCTGCCCAGTAAGTTGTGTGTTCTGGGTTCTGGGTGTTCTGGCCCACTTGAACACGCCCTTTGGCCTGTTCATCATATTGCGGAGCTTCTTATGGGTTTCGGTGAAGTCTTTGCCTGTAACTATCATCATAGCGTCGTCCACAAACAGGAGGCCCTGTTCGCCTGCTTTAGTGTTTGGTATTTTTAGTAGGTCAGTGTTATATATCAAGTAACATATGCCAGAGAAAGGGTCTCCCTGATCCAGCCCGTTGGTTACCGTGAAATTTTCTGTTTGATGCTTGTCAAAGGATAGGGTGGTGTTTCTGTTGCACAGCCGTTGTCGCATCCAGCTCATGTATTCCTCGCCTCTCTTCCTCATGTTGTGGATAAGTCGGTCTATGTCTATGCTGGGGAAGGCTCCCTTGACATCGAGAAACAGGGTGGATGTGACTAGCCCCTTGCACCATGTGTCTTTCACCATTTTTGTCAGCAGGTGGATTGAGTCTGTTGTGGTGTGCCCCGGTCTCGCGCTGAAGTGGTTGGCTGGGATGATGTTGTGCTGTTCACACATGGTGACAATGTCATTGGTTTGACAGCTGTTGAGTAGTCTGGTGAGGCTGTCTGATAGTACTATGGGTCACCATGCTGTGGGGATCGTGTAGTCTGGTTTGCCTGGTTTCTTCATCACTAGCGTCTCTGTGGTAGACCATTCCTGTGGGTAGTATTTGAGTGTATTAGTAGCTCTGAAGAGAGGGGCCAGGTGTGGGACCAGATACTCTCTAGCATGTCTGAGTACTGAGTTTGGTATCATTCCGTTCTTGGTGGCTTTGTATGGTTTCATCTTCTGGATGGCACAGTGTATCTGTTCCTCTGTTATGTTGGTGAAGCTCCATCGCAGGGGTGGGTATCGGTAGTTTTGTGGGATTGGTGTTATCGTTGGGTCTGTTGGGGGAAAGAAGAGTTGGTAGAGCCACTTACCTTTGCTTTCGTTGTCCGTGGCTTCCCGGGTGACTCGTTTTGTTATTGGGTCTCTAACTGTGAGGGTGGGGATCCTGGCTTTGCTCGCATCTGATGCTTGCATTGACATTATTCTACTTGCCTGCCACACACTCGCCTCATCGAGCCCCTCCAACCATTCTACCCAGTGGTCCGCTTTCTTGTTGCGTATAAGTTCGGCGTAATGGTTGTGCTGGCATCGGTATTCTTCATGTACTGGGTGGTGTTCATTGTGGCAGTGTCATCTGGCCTTCCTTCCGAGCTGCCGTGTTTTCTTTTTTGCGTTTGTTAGTTCTGTTGTCCATCACCTTTTTGAGTATGGGCTGGGTTTGGTGAGCTTTACGTGTTTTTCAATGGCATTCTGTATGGCCTCATTCAGGGACTTGAGCTTGTTGTTGAAGTCTTCGACATTGGTGATCTCTGTTGGGGGTGGGATGTTAGTTTGGGTATGTAGACGTTTAGTTGTGTGATGATCGGGTAGTGGTCTGTTTTGACTGGTCGGCTGGTGTCATCCGTGTCACATTGGATGATGGCATCCATGAGGCCTTCCGTGCAGAACACGTTGTCAACTCTGGTGTGGTTGCCCGTGCTGTGTGACTTGAGCATGGGTATGAGGGCTGGCAGCACCATCTTCATGTCGTGTCGTCCCAGCATGTTTAGTAGTGGCTGGGTCAAGTCGAGGTTCTCCTGTGTGAACAGGTGGGCGTTTCGAGGTTTGTCCCATATTGGGTGATGGCGGTTGAAATCTCCCATCCACATCGTGTTCAGCGGGTTGGATATGCACCTCTGCCTCTCTGGGTCTTGCATGTATGCTGATAGATGTGTGAGGGAGCTGTTGTTGTTGCAGTCATTGTAGATGTTTATCAGTTGTAATGTGCCGAAAGGGCCTTGGATTTCTACCGCAGTGATGTCGGGATGCTCGATGTGAATCTGTTTCCATGCATTCGATACCACATTGGTGTTGATGAGGGTGACCGATCTGGTGTGGTTAGGGTATTTCTCGTGTGTGGTTGGGTATATCACTGCCCAGTTTTGGTTAGCATGGGTTTTACCTTTGAAGTTGATGTATGGCTCTTGGATGAGGCACATGTCGTATATGCTCCATTTCAGGCTGTGGAGTAGGTCTAGTTGACTGATTAGAGATTTGTTAGTGTTTTGCTGTCGTATTTGAAGCGGCTGTTGTGGTTCATTGTTCTCAGGGTTGTCCAACATAGGACAGAGGGGTGTGTTGCCATGGTGATACTTCGGGTAGAGGGCCTGGGCCTTGTTCGTGCATGTCTCGGTTGCTCCATGCTTGGTGTTGATGATCTTGTTGCTTGTTGCCATCTGCCCTTGCTGCTTGGCTCGGCCTGACAAAACTGTCTAGTGTTGACTGTACTGGTCGTCTTGGCCAGCCTGTGTCTGCGGCTCCTACATTGGTGCCAGTAGTGGGATGTGCTCCCCCAGCCTGGGTGCGGGTGCCTGTCTCCATCTGGTATCCCTGCCACCTTCTTACTGTCTGCCAGTTGTTCATGAACTGTTGTGGCTGAGTGTGATTTTCGTGTGTAGTGCCGCCATAGTTTTGTTGCCAGGTTGGTTGGGTGGCAGTGGTCACAGTTTCCGCTTCTGGGTGATTTAGTAATCTCCATGTGCATGGTTCGTGTGATGGGAAGTACTTATATTTGTTTTCTGGGATGCGTTGTTTTAGCTTCTCTTGTTCTTTGGCAAAGGCTGGGCAGAGCCTGTCGGCTGCTCCGTGTCCCTTTGCTTCATCTCCTGTACAGTTGGCGCATACGAAGTTTGTTGTCTCTGTGATGGTGCATAGTGCTGTGCGATGTTGCCCATTGCACTGTGTGCAGGTGTCGGCGGTTTCCTTGCAGTCAGGTACGTGGTGTCTGAAGCACTGGCATCTTAGGCATCTTCTTGGTTCAGCAAGTAGTTTATGTATGTTAACGTGTTTTCCTTCAATAAATATCCCCTTCTCAACTGCTGTGTTTGTGGCGTTACGGTCACTGAACCCAATTGTGGCGTGAGCCACCCTTTGGTTGCTGGTGCAGAGGTGCGGTGGCTTGATGTATTTTGAGTATGTGATGGCATCTGTGGGTATTCCACTATCTTTTTCTATGTTTGCATGTGCCAATCTTGCTCCTGTGTTGAATGTGATGGGGACAAATTCAGCTACGACATAGAGAAGCCTGTTCTTGATGCTGGATGTACCCCCATATTTGGCTAGGAATGCCTGCTGGACTCCAGGTGTGTTGAACCATTTTGCTGCTGCCCTGGTGTTGAGTTGGTATGAGACGTTGCCGTTTCGCAGTTTTCTCGCTCCAACAAACGCTGTGCCATGGGGGGCATCGGTGGCCTCTATACCCATGAGATCTACAGTAGCTTACAAAACTGTTACAATGTTTTGCATATTTGTATAGATTAGTCTGTAAAATAGGAAATAAAATTTCAGAATTCTTAAAAATATTATGGA
>QLOK01044102.1:0-13076 GCA_003313805.1 Tricholoma flavovirens | reverse complement strand
CAAAGTTTTCCACCACAGTCTATATTCAATCTATATGACATAATTTTAGCTAGCCTGGCTGACTACCAGGCCAGGCACAGTACTTGTGAGCATGCCCACACCCATACCCACAGGGGACAGGCCCAGGAGACACTGGTGTTTTTCTTTTTTCTTTCTCTGGCCCACACCTATAAGCACCTGCTTGTAGGGTGGTCTGATATACCTGGATACCCAACAACCCAAACATCCCATGCAATATCAACAAACTGTCTGCTGATTTCACATGCCTTCCCACTCTGTTGCCAACCACCATCATCTCTGTTGTCCACCCTCATAAGTATTTTTCCCTCCTTGTAGTTAGTAGCATAGAATATAAATTGAGTTATGGTGTTCAATGAAAGCCTAGAAGGGTGTCAAAAGACACTCAAAAATATGAATAGAACATCATAAGGTAGACTGTCTACCTTAGTGGAACTATGGATAGATAGTAGATATTGTAGGCCTACACTACGGTCTTGCACAACATTTTCTGGAATGATAAGCTGATGCTTTGTGATTCTAGGTACAGATACCATCACTCAATTGTCAGTATGAGCCAAGTATGAGAGCAAGTTATTCAGTTTTAGAATATATACTGCTCATTTAATTCAGGTCCCCAGATCTATTTGTTGCTTTGTCAATATTGAGGCTGGGGTGGACAGTGGAGATGATTCAGACAGTGGGAGCAAGGAATGGGATGCCAGTTTGTACTATTTTCTAGTATAATCTACTGCAGTACTCATGGACACAAATCATACAGACAACTTCATTGATGATGGGATCCATAGCCTTGATCAGAGCACTCCTTCAGACCATGTATCATGGAGAGATCTTCCCAATTGGCAGGAGGGACTAGGTGAGCTTTTAACCAGAATTTTGGAACGTTTGCACAGCACAGTGCAGCAGGGTGCACCTTCAACTGATGACAACAGCATGTGGACTAGTTATACTGCTACTGCCATAGATGAAGTTGCAAGATCACCCGGGCTGCATGAATACCCATTGTGGAAGGATTGCTGCAGGGTAAGTTGACTTCATCTGCTCATGACAAAATCTTAAGCAATCAACCAGTTAGGCATGGAAGAAGAGATAGTGTTCTTTCTTCTGCAAACTGTGGCACCCTGTCACCAGTTGCAATCCATGTTTATGCATAATTCCATTTGTGGTTTGGTCTACTTAGAAACAACCATGAACAATGATCTAATTCACCATCTGTGACTTTCTCCTGGCATAGTTCACTGCAACATGGACATCATCCAGGAAAAGGTTGATTTTGCAGATAGGACAAAGGTTCTCAGTCAACATGATTCCAATACTAATAGTAACTTGGCTGTGGGGGATTGGGTGTCAGTGCACAAAAGGACATACAAAGGGGATGTAGGTTATGTGGCAGCAGTAGAGAACTGGGGGGTGTCAGTCTTTCATTAGTTCCTCACCTGCCAGGCCCCTGCCATCCTGGCTCCTCTCTTTTGAAGAGAAAGTGTCTGACCCCTCCAGAACCCAACTTATCCAAGCCACTAGCCATCAAGCACATTTATGGGATTGACCCTGTCCACCTGGGACCCCATGTTTACCACTTCAAGGGACACACATTTGAATATGGGCTTATCCTCAAGGTGTTTGACCTGTGCTCAGTCTCAACTACTCCTGTCCATATATCTATGCAGCTGCTCTATTTGTATTGGCATGCTGACCACCCCGCCCTCACCAATGCTACATTTCCCCAGCCCTTGGAATGGCATTTCGCAGAAGGGGAGGTGGTTTGGGACTGTTGCTCTTTTCAGAAATGTGTCATCAAAGTTGTTGGAGATACTTTTGATGAAGTAGATTTTCGGTTGAAAGAGGGTACAAAGCAGGTTTCTTTGTCTGACTTACTCCAAGAATTTCATCCTGGAGACTTTGTTGAAGTCATGGGTGGGCGATTCTGGGGACAGAGCAGATGGGTTGAAGGTGGCTGGAGTAATGTTGTCCATATAGCCATGGAAAGTAGCTCGGATGATGGTACTGAGATTCGTGACATCAAGGTTGGCCCATTTTTTAATGGTCAGCCCTTGAACTAATGCTGGCTTCAGAGTATTGACATTCACATCAATTGCTTGAAAGCTGCTACCCTGCCTTTCTCATATGCACAGTCATCCTCCAGCTCAGGAAAATGACTCTGCAATGATCCCATTCCCTGAATTGGCACAACCATACTTGTATCAAAGCTAGGACATTCAATGAAGGGGTATCAAGGTGTCATCAAAACTGTGCTTTGCAAGCAACAGAACAAAAGTGGTCTCTCTGTTGTAGCACAGCTTGCACATTTTGGGTATTTGTTGTCCCTTCTGAATATATGATTGTTATAGGTCCCAATGTAAGCTATTTGATTTTAAGAAGCCACAAAGCAAGTTCTTTGTTGCTCTTAATCAAGGTCATCAGGACACCCAAACACTTCAACCCTCTGCTCCCTCAAGCTTGGGCAATTTGACTCCCATGCCTGATTGGGCTCCTGCATCAATGCCTGCTCAGAATCCTTCATTCTGAACCCCCATGCCCACACCATCAACTCCTTCCTGGAATCCACTGCCTTCATCAAACACTAGCCCTGACCTAATCCCTGCAACAGCTGCTTCAAGTTCTAGCACTCATCCAGCATTGCCACATCACCCACTTTTAGACTCACAACTACTTGGTGTCCAGCTAAATGCAATAATTAACCATGGGAACTTCAAGGACAAAGAGATGCCTATAACTCTTGAATTGGTTGCTGGAAAACCAAGTATTCGACATGTGAGATACAATACATCAGAATTGGTAGACCCAGCATGGGTTTCTCCAAAGTACCCCCATCCGACCCACGACAATGGATTACTTGTTGTCATGAAAGGCGAGCATTGTGGCAAATACGTGCGGCGAATTCACCACAGGTATGATCAAGAAACTGCAATCATTATCTTGGGTGTCATAAAGAGGACAGAGAACATGGCTGACAGCCTCACAGGAGAACAGCTGGAGCTCAGTGCAGATCATCTATGTGTAGCTGTCGAGATGAAGGAGGATAAAAAGTGCAACAAATCAGTTATGACTGCCCTTTGCGAGCAGGCTCACAAAGTCCCAGATTGAGACTTTTACTTATTGCCTTGCTTAAATAGGTGCAAAATCAAATGAAGAAGTTTTTGCTGCCAAGATCAAACAACTTACAGGTGAGCACAATTGCTCTCTGCTGTGATATACCATGTTGACCTTTTTAGCTGAGAATGCGGCCTTGTGTAAGGCCAATGTCATGAAAGAAAATGTTGGTTTTATGATACCATGGCTGGAGAAGGGCTCTGCTGGCAACAGGTTCAACATTCAGGATAGAATGGGCCTCAAAGATGATAATGAGTTATATGGTGCCCTTCGGGTAAGTTCCTTTCTTTTTTTACACTCATTCTGATCTGAATATTTGCAGCGCTGTGTCTGAGATGCAGTCAACAAGGCTGGGCTTGACTGCACAATCAAATTGCACCACCAACCCAAGCACCTTATTGCCCAGGCCATCGGGGTGGTGCATTGTTGATTATCAATATTCTATAAATTCCCTTTCACCCAAATCCCCTAGGCTTGAGAACATCACAAGCATTTCAAGCGATTCCCACATGGGATGAATTTGACAGGGTATGAATATGGACAAATTCCGAGGTGTTTTCAACCTCTAAACTCATCCCTTTCAATGGGGAATTTCAGGGTATGTTTTTCTCTGAAAACCAGATGATTTTTATTCTTTTCAATGGCCATAAAAAATGAAAACTCTACTCTAAACAGATTACTTTTCTACTTGGAACAGATTACTTTCCACTCAAAACAAATTACTTTTCTACTTGGAACAGATTACTTTCTACTAAAAATAGATTACTTTTCTACTCAAAACAGATTACTTTCTACTCAATTCCCTCACCTCAGTGGCTGGAATACTGGATGATTTTCCACATCCATGGGTCTCAGAGTGAATTGATCCTGCAACAATTCATGGCTGGCTCAGAAAATCTGACTTCATGATAGCTGCATAAATGCAGGATTTGGCCTCAATACCATGCTTAAAGGGGGGGGGGATGTATATGACAAGGAAGCAGCAGATTTGCCCAAAAAAATCTTGCAATTCAAATTCTGGTGTTCAATATCATTGGCAAGCATATTGGTCAATAGCAAGTCGATACTGCAACAAGAATAGTTAAATACATCAGGAAAATGACAGGAAAACTTACAGGCTTAATCTCAACTTAGCATGCTTATTGCTCACTAAGCACAAATAAGCTGGAAATAAGGAAATGACATAGCTTATATGCACTTAAAGAGTGCTTGAGGTTACTTATTTGAGCTTTCAATTGTCAAATATAGCAAGCCAAGTTGATTCAGGCCCAAATTAAGTCAGCAAAGTAACAAATTAAGGCATTCAAGCCATGTCACTTTTCTTATTTTTGGCTTATTTGTGCTTAGTGAGCTATGAGCACACCAAGTCAAAGTTAAGCACATTTAAGTATTTCTGTCATTTTCCTGATGTATTGTGATTCAAATAGTTCAGTAGAAGTCATACCTGAACAAAGGGCACATCTCCACTGTCAGATTTGATGGGAATTAGTTTGTGTGCATGCATTGTATCTCCACCCAAAAGTTGTTGTGCTTGACTGTACTGAACAAAAGATTGCTGCTGGCTTGTCAAAACAAGCAGCTAATGTTGTGGTAAGTGTCATAACAATAAGAATGCATATTCATTGACATATGAAGGGCTCACCATGAAGGAAGGCAGACATCATCATCATGAGATGTAAGTGGTTTGAGTTGGGGTTTCATGTAAGTTGTCATAGTGTTTGAAAGTCCAGTCTGGTGAGGTCTTTACTCTCCCCCTGGTATTCCATATGGATTCCACGAAATTCCATGGAATCTGCACAGAATGGGGTGATCCCAAGAACCCTGATTTTTGGTGTATTGTGGCTTCACCATTCTGCATGGATCTGCACAGAATGGTGCAGAATGGTGTGGATTCCATGGAATTTACCAGAATATTCCATGTTAAATTTAATTCACATGGACTAGGACTGAAACCAGTCCAAACTTGTCTGTGTCAGTCTGAGTAGATAGCTATTTATGTTTGAAAAATATTGTTACCAGTGGGAATTGAACTCACAAGCATGAGACCACATGAAACAGATGGGACATGAGTAACCATTAGACTCAGAGACCTTGCCATAACAAGGACATTTAGATCTGTAAGTACTATTCAAATCATGTGACTCATGTGGTAGGCTCAAGAATGCATCAACAATCATTGTTGATCAATCAATCACTACCACCACCACTCTCAATGATGCCCCTGCCTCCCCCCTCCCTTTTCCACCACCAGCTCCTTAACACCCAACAGTCACAGGTCCAATGGCTGCCATAAATGGGTCCAGACAGAGGTTTGGACCCTAGGAATTTGTTTTATTTTGGTTTCTCAATTTTGTGTTCTCTGAACTAACATTTTGAATATAGATTCTGTACAGGTTTTACCAACACAATGACCACCACCACTGCAAGAAACTGCTTGCAGGGTGGCAATGGGGCCAGCTTGGCCCAAATGACATGAATCATCATTTGGGCCTATAGTAAGTTTTTTTGAGTTTCATCTGTTGTTTTGGACACTAACTAATTATATTTCTTCTTTTTCAGGTTCTAAACAACTGGTAATGATGGATGATGATAGATAACGACACACCCAATGGTGCCATGTCACCCAGACCCAAACAACATGATACGTCATTTGGGCCCATGGTAAGTTTTTACTTTCATTTGTTTCAACAGGGGGAGACCACCACAACATAGTACCAGACCCCTCCACTACAAGCAACTGCTCATAGGGAGGAAGGCTGGTGCATAAGATGATCATGACAATGGCAAGAGCCCCACCACAACCACCTACAGCAATTAATGACACACCACCTGCCCCCAGCCTCACAAGCAACTGCTTGCTCATGGGGTGGGCCATGTATGGAATGACAAGATGATGAGAGGGGGGGGACCATGACGACGAGAGGGGGGGGACCATGAAGATGAGAGGGGGGACAACCATGACAACAGAACACACCACCCACTGCCTCAATGGAAAGCAAAGTGGTGTTTCACACTTAGTGGCAAGTAATACAAATTCTAAACTAATATATGTATTCAAAAACTACATTCACACCCTGTGAGCAGTGAGGGGCCACTAGCATACAAAAAAAAGCAGAGAAATAAAACTACCCCCACTATCCTGCATTTGTAACAAGTGCAGGGGGTGGTGGCAGTGGTGAGTGTTCATTGCCCATAAAATGACACCCATCATTTTTCATTCCTCATTCATCATCCCTTGCTTGTCATCCCTTGTCTGTTGATTGTTTGCTGTGATGGGGCAGGTGTCTGACCATCATGGAGAGCTGGGGAGCTTGGGGTAATGTTGCTGGTGTTGTAATGGTTGTTGTTAGATGCCACAACTTGCAATCCACCATATGAGCAGTTGCTCGTAGCAGTGGAAGCAGGTGGTAGTTGATGTTGCTATTCTCAAGGTGGTTAGTAATGACATGGCAGTTACATGAGGTGGTGGGGTGCTTACCTTGTATCCAGCTGCATTGTCCATTGTTGCCACAAGGCCCTGGGCACATGGGTTGTGTTGCTGTCATCAAGGTGTTTGGGCAGTCAGTGGTGATGTGGCAGTAGTTGTATACCGCTGTCATCACCTTTCTAAGGACATAGTGGTTAAGTCTTGGGGAAGTCTCAGCTGGCTATGTGATGTCTGGAACTTCCCATATTATGTAAGATTATGTAATCCATGTGCCCATTTGCACTGGACCTCTACATTCTCCCCTTCTTGGCATGCCACTAGCTAAGCATACATACATTACTTACAAGGAATGTGTAGTAATAATAAAATATGTAAATGATTCTTTTGTGCAACAAGTAGTGTTTGAAAGTCCGGTCCGGTCCAGTTTTTTTGACACTTTTCACGTGAACCGGACCCCCAACCGGACCAAATAAACTCAAATATATGGCAACTGTAGACCGGACTAGAACCAGTCTACGACAGTTCAGTTGAAGTCCAACAACCAGTTTTGACTGGTTTCTCACAGGGTCGGTTTATGGTTTCTCACAGGGTCGGTTTATGGTTGGTTGCAGACCGGTTTTGCAATGCAATATGTACATTATCTAAACTAACTTGTACATAACTAAGGCAATAAAACTACTAGATAAGAATAAAGAAGGGGTGCCTCTGCTTCCCTGCATTCGGGTGAATGCAGGAGATGAGGCCCCACAAAAACAAAGAAAAGAACTAACCCCACCATCCTGTGTCAGAGTGAGTGTAGGAGGTGGGGGTCATTGGTGTTGTCTGTCATTGTCATTGGATGATGCCTTCTCGTTGTCAGTTGTTGGGATGTTGTGGATGCTGGCATTGTCTGTCATGGGCATTGTTGGCATTGTTGGCATTGTGGGGATCATTGGCATTGTGGGCATCATGGGTGTCATCCATCATTGGTCTTGACTAGGCACCATCATCACCTTCGCAAGGTTGGCATTAGCACCTGTGTTCCCCTGTTCGAGCAGTGGCTCAGAACAGCTGGGGTGGGTGCTTTGATGTTGTTGTTCTCGAGGTCAGTGGTGACGAGGCAGGCTTATTGGGCAGGGCATGTGCTTACCTTGAGGGTACTGCTCATCCCCCTGTCATTGTTCCCCAGCCTGTTGTTCGCCCTCCACAGCCCATTGTCATGCCATGTCACTGTGGTAGTAGTGTTGGTGGACCACAGCTTCGTTGTTATTGAAGAAGGCACCGATGATCCACCCCATGAGCAGGGGCTCATGAGGCTGGATGTTGGTGCTGTGTTGTTCATTGGTGCTGGATCCTCATTAATCGGCTTTGTCATCATTGTCGTCTCAGTCCCCATTGCTCCCTGCTTCCACCCCATGAGCAGTTGCTTGTGGCAGTGGTTGAGGGTGCTGTTGTGGTGTTGTGTTTGCTGTCTTGTCTCCTGCCATTTGTCATCCCATTTTCCACCCCACGAGCAGTGGCTCACAGCGGTGGGGCGGGTGGGCATTGGAGTTAGTGTTTAAAGGTCTGGTCTATAGGACCGAAAAAGACCGTTGACCAAACCTAACCGGACCGATATTAACCGGACCAGTGGTTGCGGTTAAGGGCTGGTCTTTAGCAGTTAAGGTTAAGGTCTTTCAAATTTGAAAAACATCGTTAACCGCAAAAAAACCGGTCTAAACCGGTGTTAACCGGTTATTGGTCACATGAGCTATTCTGCCTAATTGCCATGCTTATTGCCTTGAATTCGGCCCTTGGTTCATCCAAAACAGTCAAGAACTGAGAAAGATATAACCAAATACATTTTCAATACCATTATTTTTTGTGACCGGAATAACATTGCTTATAACTTGTGCTACAAAATGTGGGGTACAGTTAGACATCATCAATTACATCACAATAACACACATAAACATCTGTACCATGTATATTTTATTCATTTAACAGCCCAGACAAGTTGGAACTACATACTGCAAAATGCAACCACAAACCGCAAACTAATACAATACACTTTTGTTTTGGCCATATCTCAGTCAAATCTTGACAGAATCTCTTAAAAAATTGGATCACACCCCGGGGAGTTACAATGTGTATCTTCTGATTTAACGCTTGAATGTTCCGTGTAATATTTGTTGAGATACATATAGGTTATATAGTATGACAAATTTCACGACAAAAAACCGGTCTTAACTGGTCTTTTTTCGGTCTATTAACCGCAAAAGACCGGTCTTAGTCGATCCGGTTAGGTCCCCCCAATATCTGGGTCGGTCCTAGACCGGTTACGGTTACGGTCTACCCATCGTAGGGTCAAAAAACCAAACCATACCAGACCTTAAAACACTAATTGGAGTGTCATCCTGGGGCTGTCTTTTTTTCTGGTGATCATTGTTGTTGTGGTTGCATTGAATGGTGGCAGCAACACATGATCTGATGAACAGCATTTCGATCACATGGGATCACTTACTAAGACCGGTCTTTTAGTGGTCTATTAATATCGCTGATTGGAGCTAGACCGGCAACTGGGTAATACCCAGACCTTAGGCAACCGCAACTGAAAGTCCGGTTGCCATCAGTCCGGTTCAGTTCAGTTGCTGGTCTTTTTTCGGTCCTATAGACTGGACTTTCAAACACTAGCAATGAGTGTGGTGTGCCACAACAAGGAGTGTGATTGCCATGCTCATACATGTGCATCAGTATATACATTTTAAGAGCTGTGCAATTCCCCATGCAGTGTGCCTTGTCAGCACAATAAAGTTATGTACAAATTTACATTCTTTTCGAGGTGGGTCTCCACCTCTACTCCATCAAAATGTCCTTAGGTACACCATCTGTCAGTGTCTGCCCTTCATTGCCCACTGGAAATGGCTGCCCATATGGCAGCAACATCTCATCCTCCTTCTCTGACTCAGGATCAGGACTGCTACTGCAGTCCTCTGCCTCTTCCTTCTCTTGCCTCTCCTTTTCTGGGCTTTTTCTTCTTCTTCCTCAAGGTGTATACAATGGATATACCTGTCCACCCCATCACCCCATGGTCTGGGGCCATCTGTGCCTTTGAACTCCCTTCGGCAAGTTGGGCTGCCTGTCTGGCAGCCAGAATCATTTGAGCCACCACAGGAGCAGCCGGCATTCTTGCCAGCACCACTGCAGGCACACCCACACTCAACCTAACCTGCCCCTCCATGGTGTGTACCACTGGGGGTGGAGAAAGCCTGTGCTGCTGGCCCATGGTTAGCATAGGAGCCAAGCCATACCTCCAGATGGTGGGTACCACCATTGAGGCTCAATCAGTGTTGGATGATCTTGCTCACCCTGGCTCGAGTTCTGGCAAGCCCTAACCTGTGCTGCCATTGCCTTCGTCCTCCTTGCTGCATCCATCCTGACAGCCAGCCACTCCATGGCCAGTTGGCCCCACTCATGTGCATCTCACACATGTAGAATGTTAATTCCATCCACTGCATACAGTCGTGTGATGTCCTCCACTGTGACGTTGTCAGATGGCTGTGCCATCATCACCCAGGGGAAAGACATGATGGTGAGACATAGCTCATCCACCATCCATTGATATCAACCTGGAGTAGCTACCAGCTTGGCAGCCCTCAACAGGAATGTGTTTCTCACACATTGAACATTGGCACCTTTTGGTGCCCATGCCACCATGAGGAGGAACCCTTGAATCCATGGCAGAGAAATGCCATCTGGAGCCTGTCTGATGCTGGGATGGATGTCCACCTCATGTGGATATCTCCAAAGCCATCTTGCCCATTCATCAGGTGAGTTGATAAGTTGAGGTGTATGCACCCCAATGGGAGCATTGGGATCCCCTGATCTTGTCACAGACACCCAACTGGTGTCTTCCATTTCATTAATGCTGCATCCTGCAGCAAGGTCTTTACACTCCCCCACCTTTCCTATTGGACTCCACTTGGAGTCTGAGCAGACTACTGGGACTGACTCAGACTCCACTGGGACTCCACTAGGACTGGTTCCCCAGCCAACTCCTGCCAATTGTCCAGTCCCAGTCCCAGTCCAATCCTAGTGGAGTGGAGTCCCAGTGGAATCTGAGTAGTCCTTGGGATTCCTAGGACAGTCCGAGTGGACTCCACTGGGAGTGTTCAGACTGACAGTCCACTCAGAGTCCAATGGGAATCCGATTGGAGTGAACTGTAAAAGTGTGTAAGGCAGGGAATTGAACCCAGAGCCATGTAGTTTTCACTTATATAAGCAAGTCACAATATAACAGTTACACAACAGTAGCTTGTGTAAGTATGTTTCTATTTGGCTTTGGTACCATGCTGTGGCTGTGCATGACAAAGCACACAATGTTGCCAAACAACTGCCAGCTCACCACCACCACCATCAACACAACATGGGGCCCAGACAACTGCAAACATTGTCTGGGGCCCCAGGTAAATTATTTTTATGTTCCTTTCTTATTATTATTAACTAACTTGTTTTTTCTATGCTCTTTTTGTCAGGGCAACACCAAATCCATACTAGGATCTTTGTGCAGGCTCTACAAGAAGATGCGACGAATATAGAATGAGGGATCAAAGATTGATGTGATGTGATATTTATAGAACAGTTGGTTGATGAAGGCGTTTCTGCACACAAGGTGATGGTGGGAACCCTAAGAGAACACAACTCATGTGTCTCTTAGTATTTATTGGTTTATATACTAACTTACAACTGTTGTACAATATTTGAATACTACATATTCTAAATATAGGACACGTGAGAATTATCCGTCTCATGGTCGCGTTCATTGATAATTTTAATGTTTTTTGGTGTAATACTATTGCGAAAAAATAAGAAAAATTATGATAGGTAACTGTGCATGTTTCCTAACATTACCCCCTTTTTATTCTTCGACTTCCAGGTGAGAGATTGTCTGATAATCGGGTGCCGTGAAATGGTGATATGGTCGGAATTTCAAATTTTCATACTCCACTCATGCTACTTTTCATGGTGCATTAGGATATTTATTGTAAAAATCACATATAGCATCTCGTGCATTTCTACAATTATCCTCAGGTTCCCAGGAGTTATTTTCATCTGTATAGCCTTCCCATTTTACCAAGAATTCAAGTTTGTTATGATGCAGCCGTGAATCGAGAATTTCTTCAACTATAAATTCAGGTTCACCTTTGACTTCAATAGGTGGTTGTGGAGTAATTTGTTGTCCTGGTATAATAGGTGGTTTGTAAGGTCATATGCGAGAGACATTAATTAGTGCATCAATTTTAAATGATGATGGCAATTTTAGCTCTACCGCATTAGGTGAGATAATTTTAGAATTAGGATAGGGACCAATATGTTTCTCCATCAATTTCCTAGATGGGCATGTCATATGTAAATCCTTGGTACTAAGCCACACTTTATCTCCAAGTTGGTACTTAGGAGCATCTGTGCACAAGCGATCGGCATAGCGCTTCATATCATTGCATGCCTTAGATAATGCTGCTTCTGTCTTGATTTGTACATTTTTCATCTGCTGTACAAAATCTTCCACTGCTTGTACCTTCACATTCCTTCTTGGTTCAAATCCCATAAGAGGGTTATACCCATAATTAGCATAAAAGGGTGATACCCGAGTAGACAACTGGAATTTATTATTGTATGAGAACTCAGCGATTGCCAGCCACTCTGGCCAATCAGGTTGGCGATGATCGGCAAACAACCTCAAATATTGCTCTAACTCCTGGTTCATTTGCTCTGTCTGCCCATCGGTTTGGGGATGATATGCTGTAGATAATTTGGTGTGAATACCCAAGGTTTTATTTAGTTCCTTCATGAATGTGGCTGCAAATTGGGGGCCATGATCGGAAATAACTGTATTTGGTAATCCATGTAATTTCCACACATGATTGCGATATAGGCATGCCAAACCTAAGGAACTTGTTTCCTGGGTTGTAGGAATAATATGGACTTGTTTGGTGAAGCGATCACATACAACTAAAATAGAATCATAGCCTTGTGCTTCGGGAAATCCAGTAATGAAATCTACTGAGATATTGATCCAGGGTCCTGTTGGGATCAGATTTGGCATTAATTTCCCAACTGGCATTACAACCCTCCACATAATTTAGAAATTCCTGGCCACCAATAATTCCTCATCACTAACTCCAGGGTTTTCCATCTGCCTGGGTGTCCGGATATGAAAGTATTATGATGTAATCAGACAATGTCTTTTGGCACGTACACCTTTCCTCTGAACAATATTAACCCTTGTTCTTCACACCACTCTTCTCCTTTAATAGTCTTCTTCTCCCCTTTCATTTCTTTTACAGCCTTTACTACTTCCTCATCCATCTCAGTACAGTTCCAAATTTTAATTAGCATTTCTTTTTCAGAACCATCTATTAATAGATGACCTTGGCGCATCACGAATATACGGAAATATTCAGGCTTCAACAAGGCAATATCCTTGTTATCATTCTCTACCCCCTTTTTATGATTGG
This sequence comes from Tricholoma flavovirens, assembly GCA_003313805.1. NCBI lineage: Eukaryota > Fungi > Basidiomycota > Agaricomycetes > Agaricales > Tricholomataceae > Tricholoma > Tricholoma flavovirens. The sequence continues at coordinate 44 of QLOK01044102.1, read as the reverse complement.
GTCTCCATGATAATGTGTTGGCTTTTTTCATCAAGCTTCCTGGT
>QLOK01044101.1:1896-14963 GCA_003313805.1 Tricholoma flavovirens | reverse complement strand
GTTGCTGTTGTGACTCACATGTTCACTCAATTGAAGTTACTCCACTTCGTTTGAGAGGATCAAGACTGCAGTTAACATCTTTTAATGGTATGATTTTTTTTTTCAAAGTCAATCGACCACAGATTGCACATCCCACCTCTTCAACTGAGAAGGATGTGTATCGCTACAAAACCCACTTATGATCTTGTGAAGAAGCTTGTCTTTTGGCGGAGATGGTGGAAAATTACATGCTTTCTTCTTTTTGTAATTATTCTTATTCCACACAGTTTTTTCTTGTGGAAAGGTTGTGGTGGACTTTTTATGATGATAGAGATTTGTTTGATATTTTCTAAGTTTCACCCTGGCAAGACCTTCCTTCCAAGATTTATACAGTTTGTTAACCGGTTTAAAGACAAAGACATTGTCATAACAATATTTCGAACATAAATGTCCAGTGAGACTATGTAGTATTGCTCCTAATGGTGCTTTGTTTGCCACAAATATACCGTGGCTCTTTGCTACAGATTTTGCTTGGCCAAGTGTAAGGTGATTTATAATTGCACCGAGTGGCATACGGCATACCACCAGATCACTGTTCTGATTAGCTGTGTTAAGACAGAAAAGATGACCAGACTGGGGATTGAACCCAGGACCAACTGGACATATACCAGATGCTCTACCAACTGAGCTATCAGGTCTTGCTGGGTTCAATACAACAAGTTGATTTTATATGTAACCAGACTTCTCAATGCAACCTCAGACTTGACCACTGTTACCCCAGACAGCAGGAGAGGATTTAATGCATACTATACATCTGTTAAGGAGGACACCCATATTACATAATCCATCATGTGTCAGATTACATCATCCAACAAGCTGCGTCTATTGCGTTCGAGTAGGGCATGTGAGAAACAAAGTGATACTGGGTGCTGTCAGCAATATTTGAATCAGGACTATTTGATAGAAGATATGATGCCAGCATTCCATATGTAATATGGGATTTTCCTCCACCTATCAGCATTGCATTTTTTGAGGCTGGTGTATTCAAGTTGTTCGAAAATATGACTTTATTTTCTATGCTGTACCGCTTTGTGATATTGGACAGTGAGAAGTGCATATATAAGATGATTTTGTAGATGCCAGATAAAAGCCCATGCAATATAATATAATGTACTGGATACACTTGTGTCAAGAATATCCATGACACCCGATGTGAAGGTTTGTGTGTTGATTTGCAAACAATATTAATGTAATCATGCTTAAGCATATAATTTTGCATTGCGTGCATGGCAACTATCTGACAAACATGTGTTGGATTCATATGCATTGAGACTAAATGAATCATCAACATCCAATCAGATGATATAAACCAAGTTGAATAAAAATATTCCCAAAAAATCAGTCGCCATATAAGCAACTTCAGACTCAAGACTCGTGAACGTTTGTTCCTCAATGATTGATTTTCTCTCAAACTATTGTTTGATAAAGCCTCAGACATGTCTGAACAAGTCTGATAGATTGACAAGTGATCTTCAATGTCATAATTCCCATGGTTCAGGATTTTCCATGATTCAGAGAGTAGCCCAGTGCTTTTGTTGAGCACGAGAAAAGTGCCATATGTTGGCAAGCTTTCTTTAGAGACATAGTTTCCCAATGTCCAGCTATCCAAAGATTGCATAACAATCTCAGACTGTGGACCGTCAATAGGAACACCAAAAGACCAAGACAAGCTGAGTCCATTGAAAGATCCATCGCTAATAGCATATGAGAAAACAACTTTCTTTGATAGCAGAAGTTAAATGAGCAATACAAAGGCAGCAGAAAGATATGAGTATCTGTAACGACATGTTGACGAGAAGCAAAATGTGAAGTAACATGAGCATGCTGAAACATCAACAGAAAATCACATGGTTTCAAGATCAAATGTGGACATCCTGCAGCGTTCGATCAAAGGCTTATTGCTGCAATCAACCATGAGCACAAAGATGCTTGAATCTACTGTTGCTGGTACCAGTGTAAGTTCTGACCAGTTGTAGGCATGGCACAGATACAAATACTTCTCACAAACGACCTCAGATCCCATGTTAACCATGACACATGTGTGTTAACTTTAAAAAGATTTATCAGAGTAGTACAAGCCATGGTCATAGTGGTCCCAGAGACTCTCAGCTTGATATAATACTATCCTGATTGTCACAGGGAGAAGATAAATGAGGTGCCTCTGATATGAAACAATCGGCAACTAAAGTTATGTTTCATAATATTGAATATTACAATATGTACAACAATTTAATGAGAAATTGTTACAAGACACATTTACAAATGTTAACAATGCTATGCTATTTCTTTACAAAAAACAAGTCGTGTATATTTACAAAGGCCATGCTCCAACATATTAATATCATAGCCAATCAACTCCTTTTCCTCTGCGGCGAGATTGGTCTCAAGATAGTTGTGCAAGAATGAAAGTCCAATCTCAACCTCTTGAAGAGATGGATTCAGTGATTTAACAATACCAAGACGTTGCAAACCAAGTATAGCGCCTTTGTCTATGTCAAACATCAGCCTTGCCATCTGTTGAACCATAGGTTTTTCCACCACTCCTGCATTCGCTAAATCACCACATATAAGCAGTGCTGTCAGCTCGCCAATATTTGGGAAGTTTGGGGGAGAGTCCTTTCCATTGTTCTGTTGCTTCAACTTCTTTTTCTCCTCCTTTGGATCATAATCAGCAAAGTTGTCAATGACTTCGGGCTCGATAGGCTGTGAAGACAAGAAGTAAAACAAGGACATGATACCATTGAACTTGTTTGCAGAGAAGTCAGTCCATTCATGTTGCAAAGACCAGTATTTCTCAATCAGCTCCAGCATTCGGTGATGGTTGGCAGGACCATAGGCATTTGAAATAACAAAATATTTGTCTTCTTTGGTTGAGCCCTCTCCATTTTTGTAAGAAATCCAATCATCCAAGGTTGCAAACCGTCCCCCATGAGTACGAGCAAATTCAGAACCATAAAATGTTCTGCGATGACAAAGAATATTCCAGAAATCTTCCGGTGTCAAACCATCTTTCAAACCATCATAGACTGTATCGATTGCATGTTTTCGAGTTGGTGCACGTTCCCTAAATGGAAGAAGATGGTCGGGCCTATTTGCAACTTTGGACAGCATCGGATCCTTGCTTTTTAGATATGGCTTAGTTCCATTCTTGACAATAGGCATCAACATACGAAGATACTGAAGAAAGACATTGCATTGAGATGATAGATCGTCTGGCGTTGATGATATAGGCAATGAAAGGGGGGAAGGTGTGATAATAGCTGGAATGTGTAATCGTGTAGACTTTCTTGTAGGCTGTGACATCCACAGGCAATGAAGATCTGATAAGACATCTAAAGCCAAGTGCAGCAGAGATGATGAATCCATAAAACCTGCTGTCTGCAGGCTGATGTGGAGGGTGCTGATGACTTTATCGAAATCTTTAATTGTCAGGTTTCTTTTACGATGCACACCCAAGAGTATTCCAATCAGATCATTATACAAACGCCACATCGGATCGAGGAGAAGCACAGAGCCTGGAGCTACAGAAAGAACCATATCCATAGCTTTGTATCACAGAATCTGTTTGGGTTCAGAAGGGAAATAGAGCCATAGTTTGAGACAATCGTTAACCACATCAATAGTGCATTCCGCAGCAGTGCCAACAATGAAGCGAGGGACCTTGTATTTGAAAATACATGGGGTATCAAGGGAAGGAAGGTAGTTTTCTGAACAAAAGTTGATTGTCTGGCCTGCTCCGATACTGGATGTGTGATAGCGTTCAATATCATTTATTAAACATTGAAGCCAGTTAGACGAGGATGATCGTGATGCTGATGAATATGCTGAACTGATCTCTGTTTGAAGCCAGTTTACAATCTTCCATTCTGACATCATGATAATGCTTTGTGTATAGCAAAGCTCCACAGCAGTGATGGATCTATAACGCTCCAACCCTTTGAGCCAATCCCATAGAGCCGGAACTAACTTGGCAGTTTCAGGTTCAGAAGGCCTATTGTTTAATAGCCCCATCGTAACATTGATATTTTGTGTGATCGACCAAGTGTTTTCGGAAGGCTCTTCATCTGAACGAGCATGTAGGCCCTGGATAAAATCCTCGATAGCATGAAATACAGATATTGAACTAAACAAATTGTTGGATGATGTAATCTGACACATGATGTATTATGTAATATGGGTGTCCCCCTTAACAGATGTATAGTATGCATTAAATCCTCTCCTGCTGTCTGGGGTAACAGTGGTCAAGTCTGAGGTCGCATTGAGAAGTCTGGTTACATATAAAATCAACTTGTTGTATTGAACCCAGCAAGACCTGATAGCTCAGTTGGTAGAGCATCTGGTATATGTCCAGTTGGTCCTGGGTTCAATCCCCAGTCTGGTCATCTTTTCTGTCTTAACAGGTTATGGGCCCTGTGTGCTTAGTCAGCATGATGCTTAGTCATCCTGATTACCTAAGCTGATTAGATGTATCAGATTATGTAATCTGACACATGATGGATTATGTAATATGGGTGTCCCCCTTAACAGATGTATAGTATGCATTAAATCCTCTCCTGCTGTCTGGGGTAACAGTGGTCAAGTCTGAGGTCGCATTGAGAAGTCTGGTTACATATAAAATCAACTTGTTGTATTGAACCCAGCAAGACCTGATAGCTCAGTTGGTAGAGCATCTGGTATATGTCCAGTTGGTCCTGGGTTCAATCCCCAGTCTGGTCATCTTTTCTGTCTTAACACAAATCAACAAAAGATTCTGTTGGATGTCGTTCTTTAATGATGTCAGCTGACTACCAAAGAATTACTGTTTTATAATACATACAAAGATTAACTTCAACGGCTTCTGAAGCATCAACACGAGTTATTTTTGAATTTGATTCATAAGTATCCTTTCTTGGATCGTAAGGAGAATCATCCACGGACATATCGTCTTCTGAGAGGGAAGATAGCGATGATAATTCTTTATCACTTCCAAGACCAAAGCAATATGGTACTGTTCTGAACGGGCCCAGAGTAGCATTCTTGACCAGCTTGACAATATCAGGTTCCACAGGTGAAACCACCGAGTGAGATGTATCAACCTGCATACAATCATCATCATCTTCAGAAGTAACATTTTGAGGAGGTCGGCGTGTGTTTTCTTCCTCAAAGTCACTGTCGTCATCAGTTGGTTGATAATCGTCATCTTTAAATTATAAAGTAAATAATTGTATGAAAACATTTCATTGATACTATATTACATACCCATGTTTGTATCACCATCATATCCTTCATCAATTGGCACCCGCAATGAAAGAGGAGGAACAAGTATACCATCAAATACAAGTTTACCCTTTTCTTTTTGCTTCTTTTTGACATTTGAAGATGAGATGGAGGAAGTTGGTGGTAGTCTGGGTGGTATGAGTAGTGGAGGAGCTCCTTTATTTAATAAGGAATGAGTTTCTGATCAGGCAGAAATCATATTATCAGCAGAATGTATTATAACCAGAACTGATGGACACTTACGTCTTTGAGCAACTGGAATGACTGTAGATGTCATTGCCACAAGGCCATCTGTGTTTCAGTTGTCAGTAACCAAAGTTAATATTAAAGTACAATGGCTTTACCTGTATCCATGTCCATATCAGGCAGTTGGTTGTCATTTAAGGCATTCATGACTAAATTCAATGCAGCCTGGCCAGCTACAGGATAATCGTTAGATGGCATTGAACTTTTATCTTGCTTAGTGCATTGTCCTAAGATATAACACATTATTCACTAAGATCAAATTTATAAGTCATGAATACATACACTTTGAAGCAATGGTAGACTTATTGGTTTTCTTCTGACTTGCATGTGCTAGACATTGCTCAATGTAATCCTTATGTTGAAAGGGATAGATTCATACCCTTTCTCTTTCTTGAGGGGCCATCCCTCTTAGTAGCTCTTTGAAAAGGCCTGGTATCTCTTCCAACCAAATGTGGAATGAACTTTGCACCATCCACTTCCTGTTCCAAGAACTCTGACACCACAAATTTGATGGCATCGATTGATCGACAGTCAGCATCCATTATGCTCGGATCCTCTTGTTCTTCTGGTACAGAATGTGTATATCCTGTGGGGGCGTACAGCCAATCCTTGGCGTGGACACGATTTCCATCCACCTCGGCAGAAAAAGCACTCAGGAAAATCTTTGGATCAATGCGTGCACAGCATTCGATGGGAAGTTGTCGTAGGAAATAATTGTTTATGAGAAGAAGATTTCGACATGAATATTCAAAGAGGTCCTGAGTTTCCATCATTACAGGTCCATCAGTCAACCACGTTGCTTCATTTGAAGGTTTGATGGGATCGTAAGCATCCTCTCTAAGCAAAAACCAAAAAGAAATGTTGGCATATCAGCAAAAGCGTACATGAATTGTGACTCACAGCACACTTGTCATCTCTTTTTTTTTTTTTTTTTTGGTTCAACAATTTATTACATGGGGCTCGAACACAGTCCGTGGCAACTGTACATACATACAACAGCGGATATACTACGCAAGTTGGAAAGGGAAACCGCCGCCCTGAGAACGCTCGGTGAAGTGGGAAGGAGGGCTATGCCCTTTGGGTGCGGCCAACCAGACAATAGACAAGGTAAGCGTGAGGGCACCTCCCTGAACCAGCGCACCAGCAGCGAAAAGCTCGTACTGCCACACCCACCAACCAGCCTACCCCAGGGGCCCCCAGTCCATAAGGACCGAATGGTTGATTCCTGCTTAGCCCACCCCCCGGAGGGGACAGGTACCCCCAAGGCCCACATGACCCCCCCCACCCCGTGCCAGAGAGGCTCTCAGCCAGTTAGAGCCAATGGGACAGTTCCCACTTAGTCTGGCCTCCAGAGAGGACAGCTACCTCCCTGATGCAGGTTGTCAGGAGCCACACGGAACCAGTCAACGGATATGGGTTCGGAACGACCGCCACCCGAAGCACCAGATGGGGGTCATACACCCTGCGCGACCCACTCATCCAGGATCCCACTCACAAGGGGGGAAGGCAAACAACATCGTGTTCACCACAAGTAACTGGTACCAGTCCTCAATAGAGACCGGCGCCTGACGAGGGTGCTCCCGCTCCATGAAGGGGCAGACGCGAAGCAAATGTTCCCTAGTCTGGAGGACTTGGGACTGTCTCCACCACTTGCAGCGACAGTAAATATTGCCGTCCAAGTGAAAGCATTGGCGAAACTCCCCGATGGGAGCATGGCCAGTGATGCCGCGACAACTGCGGGCGAACCCCAAGCAAGTGTGCCCGAGGCGACGCAACCAAGGCCCACCTTTGTGAGTCGTTGGTTTGAGGGGTTTGTCCCTGGGCCCGTTAAGGTCCAGGAAGCGCCTTCCCCTATACAAACACTGCTTGAACAGGGAGTGCCATTCGTGCAAGGCCTCTTCATCAAGGGTGGCCAGCTTGAAGTCTTGGGATGTCCAGGGGTGAGGGCCCTGGGAGATCCTGAGTGACGTCATGACATCGTGGGCTTTCTTATGGACACGCCACTCGAATCTCGAGGGGGTGTGCCACAGAGTGAGAGTGCGGCGAGCGTCCCCCTCGAACCAGGGGCGCAATGCCTTGCAGGCATCCAGGGAGAAAATCTGCCCTGAGCGAGGTGACGAGTCCAAAATGGACTCAACTGCGGAAGCAGAGTCAGAAAAGACCACCAGGCGCTGGCACTCCGCCACTGTAGCGGCAGAGAGTCCACCTGGAGTGCAAATCATTCCATCTCTGGGGCTGTACGTACCCCAGCAGCCATAACTATGCGTTGCAGCTCGTCCCCCATCCTATAGACAAGGGCCGCCGCCACAGCCTGGTGCTGGTCGCTCTTTGGGACAGACGCATCCGAGGCAACAACCATGCAAAGCTCATCAGTGAGGGATAGATCCCATGCTGAGTCAAGGGCCTTTAAGTAGACCTCAATCCCCTTCTTCTTGTCCCCTTCAACAGGGACAGGACGATGGCGAACAATGCGTGAGGAGAACAAACCCTCCACGCGCCGACCCGGCTGAGATTCCGGCCCAAAGGGCGCGAACTCGTCAGCACGAAATGAATGGAAGAAGCCGACCATCACTGGTGGAAAGCCAGACCGCGAGATGACGTCCAACAGTAGACGTTCCTATCACTGCTAATGACAGGTTGATCACCCCTGAGATTGTCCTGCAGCAGATCGCGAAGGCGAGCCCCTCTGTGAGGGAGTTTGTCGTACTTCAGACCCCTCCCCGGGTAGTCAGAGATTCACCAAAGTCGGATACGGCGATGGTTTATTTGAACATCGCTGACTCGGTCAGTGGTGCCAGGGCGAAGGCCCTGCTCAAGCAATTGGTCCAATTTGGCCGTTACGTTGCACGCTTTAGAGCCACCCGCGCCAACCCAGGCATGGTGCTCTGCTCTCGCTGCTGGCGCTGGGGTCACCCAGAGTCGGCCTGTCGTGCCCCACAAGGCAGGTGCCCCACCTGCTCAGGGCCTCACCGCAAGGAGCATCACCGCACCCTTGCGGGTTGTTGTAAGGGGAACCCCAACGCGAATCCCCCCACCCTCCTGACGGCAGAGGGGCTTCCATGCCCACACCCCGTCAGATGCATGAACTGCCGTAAGGCACACGCTGCGGATGACCGCAAGTGTGATTTCTGGCGCCACCGCTTCGATTCGGAGTAGATCAAGGCGCGATATGCCGAGGTACGTGAGCGCCAACGCTCCTGCTCCCCCACATCTAACCATCCTGCAGCAAGCGGAGGCCGAACATAAATGATGGACAGACTTTCTAGTTTTCCACGGATACGAGTGTTTTGTCAGAATGTGAACTGTAATTACGCATACACGGACTCTCTATTAGCCAGTTTGTATGATAAATACGACCTGCTTATGTTGCAAGAGCCCCCATGGGCATTTGTGAGATCAGCCCCCTCCTCCTCCTCACGTGAGGGCGAGGCGGTCATCGGCCCCCCCATTAGTCCAAACTGGGGATGTATATTCTGCCCATCGTCGTTGGACGACCTGCCTCATGTGGCCACATACTTCAATGTGCGCATCAAGCCCCTGAGGCCCAGCTACCGCAGGGACCTCATTGATCATTGAGACATCATCATCCTGTCCCTAGGGTTAGGGGCAGGCTGCGCTCTGTTTGCGAATGCATATTCGGACTCTAATCATATGGCCATCACCATGCTCCACGAGGGTGTTTGGACCTGGCCCAACCTAATGGTCATGGGAGGCGACTTCAATGTCCAACATAAGAGCTGGGATCCGGGGTATCTCCCGGACTCCAATATCCATGCAGAGCGCCTACTGGCGGCTGCTGAGCGTCTGGGGCTTAGTCGGTGCCTTCCTGCGTGCCCCGGCCCTACGCACTTCCCTTTTAACCAGGAACTGTCCCACACGGTGATAGACCTGTTGTTTATCTGCGAGGAGCTGTCCATCAGCGTCAGCCACCAGATATTGCCTGATGCCAGGGGGCCGTCTGATCACGCCCCCCTAGTAGTCACTGTTCCTGGCCCGGACTCGCTTGTCCCGGTCACCCGGTGGTTTTTAAAGCCGGGATCTGATGCGGAGACCAAGTATTTGGCCGACGTCGCATCAGTGCTCTCTTCCCTGTCAGGGTGGCAAGGCACGTCCGTGGTGGAGCTGGAGGGGGTCGTTTCGGCAATTTCCTCTGCCTTTGCTAAGGTGTGGTCTGACCACTCCAAAGAATCTGGGTCCTCCCGCTCTAAGGGGTGGTGGAACCAGGACTGCTCTGATGCCCTTGCAGAGTTCCGGGATGACCGGGACCCACGCAAATGGCGCAATTACCGCTCTACTATGAGGGCGGCTAAACGGGATTTCTTCGAGGAACGTATCGAGGAAATCGCCTCCACCAACAAAAGGCCATGGGATCTCATGGCCTGGACCCGCAAGCGCAACCTCCCATCGTATGAGGCCATCTCTTTCAGGGGTGCCCCTTGTAATGACCTGGAGACTCTCTGGGATGCTCTGGATGGGACATATAACGCCGCCAATGACCGGGCGGTTGATTTATCTTACCTGGATGCCTACCCCCCACTCCCCATGAGGGAATGGATTCCTTTCTCCGTGCTGGAAATGCAGGAGGCTCTTTGGGCTTGTGCATTGCGCTCTGCCCCTGGCCCTGACCATGTTTTGTGGTCATTTCTTAAGCAGTGGTGCTGCAACCATGAGGTTGCGTCACTCTTTACTTGCATAGCGGAAGCGTGCATAACACTGGGCTATTGGCCCGCCCATTTTAAGGAGTCCCTGTCGGTGATAATACCGAAGCCGGGGAAACCCAGCTATTCCATGCCCAAGTCCTTCAGGCCGATTGTGCTCCTGAACACTTTGGGTAAACTAGTCGAAAAGATGCTTGCTCGCAGGCTTCAGTTTGACGGAGTTGCCCATGGCGCCTTCCAACCCAACCAGTTTGGGGGTGTCGCCCAGCGTTCCACTGAGGACACAGGAGTCTACCTCACCCACCTGATCAGGGCAGGCTGGGCTAAGGGCCTTCAGACGAGCGTCATCGCCTTCGACATCGCCCAATTCTTCCCGTCCCTGAACCATTCAATTCTGTTGGACATCATCTCGCGGTCTGGCTTTCCACCGGTGGTGGTCGGCTTTTTCTGTTCGTATTTGGTGGGTCGTCTACCACCTACAAATGGGACTCGTTCTCGTCAAGCAGCTTTCCTGCCGACATGGGCGTAGGGCAGGGCTCCGCCCTGTCCCCAGTTCTCTCGGCGCTCTACATTGCACCGGTGTTGAAAATTTTTGCAGGACTGGAGATCGGTCGTAAGGTCGACCTCATGTCCTATGTAGATAATGGCACGCTCATCACCAGGTCAGCGAGGTTGGAAGACAACCTCCCCTTGCTTACCGAAGCCTATGGTGCAGTGCACCAGGCCTTCACTTCCCTGGGACTTGTCCTTGAACACGACAAGTCTGAGGTTTTCCACTTCTCACGAGCACGGAGGTTCACCGCCCTGCCCATTGACCTTGGGTTTGACCCGTTTACCGGCGCCACCCCCCTCCGCCCCAAGCCCATCTGGCGCTACTTGGGGTTTTTCTTTGATCGCAAGCTCCTATTTAAAGAGCATGTGAGGTTTTATTCTACCATGGCCTTCACCACAGTGAAGGCCATGGGGATGTTAGGCAATTCAAACCGGGGTGTCACCCCACTGCAGAAGTGCCTGCTTTACAGGTCATGCGTGGTCCCAGTATTCACGTATGGTGCCTGCCTATGGCACTTCCGGGGTTCCCGGACCCAAGGCCACCTTAAGGCCCTGAACCAGGTGCAGTCGTCGGCTGCATGCTGGATTATGGGGTGTTTTCGCACCACCCCCATCGGGGGTATGGAATCCCAAGCTGGGCTGCTTCCAATTAGGCTGCAGCTCAAGAGACACTGCGGATGCATGCAGCAATATTCGTGCTGACGAGTTTGCGCCCTTTGGGCCGGAATCTCAGCCGGGTCGGCGTGTGGAGGATTTATTCCCCTCATGCATTAGTTGCCATCGTCCTGTCCCTGTTGATGGGGACAAGAAGAAGGGAATTGAGGCCTACTTAAAGGCCCTTGACTCGGCGTGGGATCTATCCCTCACCGATAAGCTTTGCTTAGTTGTCGCCTCGGACGCGTCTGTCCCGAGAAGCGACCAGCACCAAGCTGTGGCGGCGGCCCTTGTCTATAGGATGGGGGACAAGCTACAACGCATAGTTACGGCTGCTGGGGTACGCACAGCCCCAGAGACGGAACATTTTGCACTCCAGGTGGGGCTCTCTGCTGCCGCGGCGGCAGGGTGCCAGCGCCTTGTGGTCTTGTCTGACTCTGCTTCTGCAGTTGAGTCCATTTTGGACTCGTCACCTCGTTCGGGGCAGATTTTCTCCCTGGATGCCTGCAAGGCGCTGCGCCCCTGGTTTGAGGGGGACGCTCGCCGCACTCTCACTCTGTGGCACACCCCCTCGAGATTCGAGTGGCGTGTCCATAAGCAAGCTCATGACGTCGCAACGTCGCTCAGGATCTCCCGAGGCCCTCGCCCCCGGATGTCCCAGGACTTCAAGCTGGCTGCCTTGGATGAAGAGGCCTTGCACGAATGGCATGCCCTGTACAAGCAGGGTTCATATAGGGGAAGGCATTTCTTGGACCTTAACGGGCCCAGGGACAAACCCCTCAAACCCACGACCCACAAAGGTGGGCCCTGGTTGCGTCGCCTCGGGCACACTTGCTCAGGGTTCGCCCGCAGTTGTCACGGCATTACTGGCCACGCTCCCATTGGAGAGTTTCGCCAACGCTTTAACTTGGACGGCGACATCTACTGTCACTGTAAGTGGTGGAACGAGCCCCCGGTCCTCCAGACTAGGGACCATTTGCTTCGCGTCTGCCCCTTTGTGGAGCGGGAGCACCCTCGTCAGGCGCCGGTCTCTATTGAGGACTGGTACCAGTTACTTGTGGTAAACACGATGTTATTTGCCTTCCCTCCTCGTGAGTGGGATCCTGGATGAGTGGGTCGCGCAGGGCGTATGACCCCTGTCTGGTGCTTCGGGTGGCGGTCGTTCCGAACCCATATTCGTTGACTGGTTCCGTGTGGCTCCTGACGGCCTGCGTCGGGGGGTAGCTGTCCTCTCCGGAGGCCAGACTAAGTGGGAATTGTCCCATCGGCTCTAACCGGCTGAGAGCCTCTCTGGCATGGGGTGGGGGGGGTCACGTGGGCTTTGGGGGTACTTGTCCCCTCTGGGGGGCGAGCCAAGCAGGAATTAACCATTCAGTCCGTTTAGGACTGGGGGCCCCTGGGGTAGGCTGGTTGGTGGGTGTGGCAGTACAAGCCTCTCGCTCCTGTTGAGCTGGTTCGGGGAGGTGCCCTCGCGCTTACCTTGTCCATTGTCTGGTTGGCCGCGCCCTCTGGACGCAGCCCTCCTTCCCGCTTCACCGAGCATTCTCAGGGCGGCAATTTCCCTTTCCAACTTGCATAGTATACCCGCTGTTGTACGTCTGTATGGTAGCCACGGACTGCGTTCAAGCCCCATGTAATAAATTGTTGACTCAAAAAAAAAAA
>QLOK01044097.1:0-15823 GCA_003313805.1 Tricholoma flavovirens | reverse complement strand
AAAAACAGTATTCAAATATTGTACAACAGTTGTAACTTAGTATATAAACCAATAAATACTAAGAGACCCATCAGCTGTGTTCTCTTAGGATTCCCACCATCATCTTGTGTGCGGAAATGCCTTCATCAACCAACCATTCTATGAATACCACATCACATCAAATTTTGATCCCTTCTTCTATACTCGTCCCTTCTGCTTGTAGAGCCCGCACGAAGATCCCAGTGTGGATTTGGTGTTGCCCTGACAGAAGAACACAAATCATATTCCGTGTGCCCTCACTTTTGTCTCACTCAGCCACATCTGATTACCAATCCCCAATCCTCTTGTCATGAGACAAGAGTAACTTGTGTTTACATAATCTACTTTCGCTTCGTAATCTGTGCATCAGCACCGCCTTATATTGCGGTCGTCAGTGCTCGAAAGGCAATACTCGTCTGTAGGACAGCTGCAACCAGACAACCGTTCGGCTCTGGTTTAGTGTACTATTTTTAGTATGAGTTACGGCCTTTTGCATTAGTGTAGTAATTGCCAAATTGGATTGCCAAAGAACAGGTCCTGAGTCAGCCGAAGAACCTTATTAGGTTTTATTTTTAGCAACTAGATCATGACCGATCACATAATTTCCTATCCCACTAATCACGATCTTACTCTGGAAGAGAAGGTTGATGCACTCACTATGCAACTTTCTCAACTAGTAAATTAGGTCATGCTCCAAAACCCTGTCCAGCTGGCACCTACTGTGGAGGAAGAGGTAGATGAATCTTTATCTCATCATGAAGAAGAATTGTCACAGAATACTGGAGATGGCAAAATTCGCTTACCTAAATTCGCACCGCCACAATTATTTGATGGAACGATGAAGGATACTAAATCCTTTATTAGTTCTATTATATTGTATATTAAAGGTTGTGAACCCGAATTCCATACAATTGAATCCAAAATAATGTTCACGCTATCTGATATGCAAGGGGGCAAGGCACAATTTTGGAGAAACGAAGCCATCAATCAAATTGCTCAGGGTCGTGAGCTGTTTAAGAGTTTCCAAGATTTTTTGGATAAAGTGGAAGCTCAATTCGGAGATCCTAATCCAAAGGCGATAGCAGTAGGAAAATTGAAGACCATGCAGCAAGGGTCTTCCTCGGCAGATGAATTCATTTTGCAATTTAAAGCCGAAGCTTCACAGACCAATTTAGGAGACACCACATTAATCAAATATTTGAAGGCAGGACTTAATCCATCCTTGTTCAAGTCTATATATCAACTACCGGTTATGCCTACAACCTTGGAGGAGTGGTATGAATGGGCCAATCCAATGCATCCGATTATGCCACTGGCGTGGTATTATCTATGCTATGCAAAGATGAGAAATGGAATCTGTGCGCATTTCTATCTAAAGGGTTGAATGATGAATAAAGAAATTATGATGTCCATGATAAAGAGAAGTTGGGAATAATCTGAGCATTGGAGGTATGGAGACATTATTTGGAAGGAGCTAAACATGAATTAAAAATTTGGATGGATCACTCGAATCTCCAATACTTCATGTCTGCCAAAAAATTAAATTGCCGACAAGTATTTTTATCACACTTCAATTTTCACTTAATTCAGAAACTGGGAAGCTTGATGAAAAAAGCCGACAGATTATCATGGAGACCAGATCATAAAAAGGGGGTAGAGAATGATAACAAGGATATCACCTTGTTGAAGCCTGAATATTTCCTTATATGCACGATGCGCCAAGGTCATCTATTAATAGATGGTTCCAAAAAAGAAATGCTAATCAAAATTCGGAACTGTACTGATATGGATGAGGAAGTAGTAAAGGCTGTAAAAGAGATGAAAGGGGAGAAGAAGAAGACTATTAAAGGAGAAGAATGGTCTGAATAACAAGGGTTAATATTGTTCAGAGGAAAGGTGTATGTGCCAAAAGACATCAAGTTGTGAAAGGAAATTGTCCAATTACATCATAAAACTTCCATATCTGGACACCCAGGCAGATGGAAAACCCTGGAGTTAGTGATGAGGAATTATTGGTGGCCAGGAATTTCTAAATTCGTACAGAGTTATGTGGAGGGTTGTGATACTTGTCAACGTGGCAAATCCTATCTGGAAATGCCAGCTGGGAAATTAATGCCAAATCCGATCCCAACAGGACCCTGGATTGATATCTCGGTAGATTTCATTACTGGACTTCCCAAAGCACAAGGCTATGATTCTATTTTGGTTGTATGTGATCACTTCACCAAACAAGTCCATATTATTCCTACAACCCAGGAAACGAGTTCCTTAAGTTTGGTGCGCCTATATCGCGATCACGTGTGGAAATTACATGGATTACCAAATACAGTTATTTCCGATCGCGGACCCCAATTTGCAGCCGCATTCATCAAGGAACTAAATAAAACCTTGGGGATTCAAACCAAATTATCTACAGCATATCATCCCCAAACCGATGGGCAGACAGAGCGAGTGAACCAGGAGTTAGAGCAGTATTTGAGGTTGTTTGTTGATCATCGCCAAACTGATTGGCCAGAGTGGCTGGCAACCACCAAGTTCTCATACAATAATAAATTCCAGTCGTCTACTCAGGTATCTCCCTTTTATGCTAATTATGGGTATAACCCTCATATGGGATTTGAACAGAGAAGGAATGTGAAGGTACAAGCAGTGGAAGATTTTGTACAGCAGATGAAAAATGTACAAATTGAGACAGAAGCAGCATAAATTGGAGATAAAGTGTGGCTTAGTACCAAGGATTTACATATGACACGCCCATCTAGGAAATTGATGGAGAAACATATTGGTCCCCACCCTATTTCTAAAATTATCTCGCCTAATGCAGTAGAGCTAAAATTGCTGCCATCATTTAAAATTGATGCACCAATTCATGTCTCTTGCATACGACCTTACAAACCACCTATTATACCGGGACAACAAATTACTCCACAACCACCTATTGAAGTCAAAGGTGAACCTGAATTTATAGTCGAAGAAATTCTTGATTCATGGCTGCATCATAACAAACTCGAATTCTTGGTAAAATGGGAAGGCTATACAGATGAAAATAACTCCTGGGAACCTGAGGATAATTGTAGAAATGCATGAGAGGCTATACGTGATTTTTAAAATAAATATCCCAATGCACTGTGAAGAATAGCATGAGTGGAGTACGAAAATTTGAAATTCCGACCATATCACAATTTCACGACACCCGATTATCACATGATCTCTCGCCTGGAAGTCGAAAAATAAAAAGGGGGTAATGTTAGGAAACATGTACAGTTACCTATCATAATTTTTCTTATTTTTCTGCAATAGTATTACACCAAAAAACATTAAAATTATCAATGAATGCGACCGTGAGACGGATAATTCTCACGTGTCCTATATTTAGAATATGTACGCAACTGTACGCTCACATTGTAAAAACAGTATTCAAATATTGTACAACAGTTGTAACTTAGTATATAAACCAATAAATACTAAGAGACACATCAGTTGTGTTCTCTTAGGATTCCCACCATCACCTTGTGTGTGGAAACGCCGTCGTCAACCAACCATTCTATAAATACTGCATCACATCAAATTTTGATCCCTCATTCTATACTCGTCGTGTCTTCTTGTAGAGCCCACACGAACATCCCAGTGTGGATCTGGTGTTGCCCTGACAGTAAGTCTCCTGACTCGTGCATGTTCAAATCCTCTTCTAACATTAGGCTTTACCCTAGTTCAAGACAGAACTTACCATGTTTGACAAGATTCATCAGGCTGTCAAAGCAGGCTACAAGGATGGCAAACCCTTGTGGATGGCAAGTCCTGATGAGTCTGTCCTCTGTGTCATGTCCAAGCAGGAGTTTGAGAGCAAAAGTGATCAGGAAACATTGGGCAATCTTTGTAGGCCTGTCACCATTCAGGGTGTGTTGGATCTATCACTGCTTGTGTATCTGCTGATGCCTACTAAAATAGATTACTCCAAAGGGAATACATTTAGCTCTGATTCTCGCCACCAGAAGGGCACCCTGGAAGACATACTTAGATGCCACGAAGAAAAATCTGAAATTCTCAATGCACTTGACTTCCCAATGCTATCAGCTGGCCATCCTCCTACATCAATAGCATCAGATCTTTTGGTGTTTAATGCAACTGTTGATTTGCCGATGTGCAGCCATGTTAGGAAATATGCACAGTCACCTATCATAATTTTTCTTATTTTTTTCGCAATAGTATTACACCAAAAAATATTAAAATTGTCAATGGATGCGACCACGAGACAGATAATTCTCACGTGTCCTATATTTAGAATATGTACGCAACTGTACACTCGCATCGTAAAACAGTATTCAAATATTGTACAACAGTTGTAACATAGTAAATAAACCAATAAATACTAAGAGACACATCAGTTGTGTTCTCTTAGGATTCCCATCATCACCTTGTGTACGGAAACACCTTTGTCAACCAACCGTTCTATAAATATCATATCACATCAAACTTTGATCCCCATTCTATATTCGTTGCATCTTCTTGTAAAGTCCGCACAAAGATCCTAGTGTGGATTTGGTGTTGCCCTGGCAGAAGAACACAACTGATATTCTGTGTGCCCTTTTTTTGTTTCACTCTGCCACATCTGATTACCAATCCCCAATCCTCTTGTCATGAGATGAGAGTAACTTGTGTTTACATAATCTACTTTCGCTTCTTATTCCGCACATCAGCACCGCCTGATATTGCGGTTGTCAGTGCTCGAAAGGCAGTACTCGTCTGTAGGACAGCTGCAACCAGACAACCGTTCAGCTCTGGTTTAGTGTATTATTTTTAGTACTAGTTACGGCCTTTTGCATTATTGTAGTAATTGCCAAATTGGATTGCCCAAGAACAGGTCCTGAGTCAGCTGAAGAACCTTATTAGGTTTATTTTTAGCAACAACGTCATGCCCAATCACATAATTTCCGGTCCTGCTAATCACCATCTTACACTGGAAGAGAATGTTGATGCACTCACTATGCAACTTTCTCAACCAGTAAATTACATCATGCTCCAAAACCCTGTGGAGCCGGCACCTACTGTGGAGGAAGAGGTAGATGAATTTTTATCTCATCATGAAGAAGAATTGTTGCAGAATGCTGGAGATGGCAAAAGTCACTTACCTAAATTCGCACCACCACAATTATTTGATGGAACAATAAAGGATACTAAATCCTTTATTAGTTCTATTATATTGTATATGAAAGGTTGTGAACCCAAATTCTGTACAACTGAATCCAAAATAATGTTTGCCCTATCTTATATGTAAGGGGGCAAGGCACAATTTTGGAGAAATGAAGCTATCAATGAAATTGCTCAGGGTCACAAGCCGTTTAAGAGTTTCCAAGATTTTTTGGATAACGTGGAAGCTCAATTCGGAGATCCTAATCCGAAGGTGACAGCAGTAGGAAAATTGAAGACCATGCAGCAAGGGTCTTCCTTGGCAGATGGATTCATTTTGCAATTTAAAGCTGAAGCTTCACAAACCAATTTAGGAGACACTGCACTAATTGAATATTTGAAGGCAGGACTTAATCTGTCCTTGTTCAAGTCTATATAGCCAAGAACAAGCTGAGTCAAAGTTTCTACACCTGCATACTATTAGGGAACTGCACGGGTTTTACCCGCGGGTTTCCCACGCTTTTATTTCCTAATTTATTCAATGGTTTTTGCATGAAAATTGATGAAAAAATGGTTTTCTGGAAGCTTTTTGTTGGCTCTTTGTGATCTAGCACATAAAATAATATTTGAGTGCCATTTAGTTCCCTACATACTATGCATGCAGGTTCTAAATTTGGAGAGGCATCAGGAGGAAGTTCCAAAAAAGGAAAGGCATCGATCATACATGAGATGAAGGAAGGCACAGCCATTGGCCACGGCAGTGACACTTCCCAATCAGTCAAATATTAGTCAGCACATATCGGATGGTATGGATGTAGATTGTTCTGGGAGACATCCCCTGATCAAATGTTTCAATTGTGGGAAATTGGGTCATACAGTTAGGCTTTGCAGAGAGAAGAGGCAGATTTGAGAGGTGACAACAGAAGAGCAGAATTTTCCTGAGCAGTCCCAGTGAAGGTTTCCCCATTGGAGATTCATAATCAATATGATGTATTAACAGTGGAGGAAACCAATGATTCATGTCCCTGCCCAACCAATCCTATGCTAGTAACCCATTATGCCATCAATTTCATTTCTAAACTATGTAACCGAACCAGGAGTAAAGGCAAAGTGCATAATCAATCCAAAAATAACCACTTTTGGAAAACTCTGAAAACCTTTATCTGCTCAGCACACATTGAACATGAAGTAACGTTGACAGTAGGGTTGGAGATAGTTGATACACATGCAATGGTAGATGTTGAGGCACTATTAGACAGTGGTACTACTGGTTTATTTATAAATCATGCATTGATTCAGAACAATGGAATTTGCATGCATAAACTTGAGCATCCTGTATTGTGTATAACATCAATGGAACAGTGAAAAGGGAGGAAGTATTACTGGAGAGGTGACATTGATTATGTCCTACCAGGGTCACAAGGAGAGAGCCATATTTGAGGTGTGCAAACTTGGAAAGACTCACCTAATAATAGGGTACAATTGGTTACATAAACATAACCCTAGTGTTGATTGGAAAACTGGGGAAGTAAAAATGAACTGTTGCCCTAGGAAGTGTAATGTGTTTGGTAGGAAGTTGAAAAAGGAAAAGAAGGTGAAAAGAGAGAAGAATAGCACAGGGAAGTATTCAGTCATGGTAGAGGAGGTTCCTGATGAAGAAATGCCAAATGGGGTGAAACTGATCATGATCAAGAAAAATGATCCCAATGATCTATTTCAGTTTATTCATGGAGGGCAATCATGGAATCCAAATCCTCCGAAGATCGATAAAACCATGGAAGAGTTGGTACCTGAGAAGTATCATAATTACTTATCAGTGTTCCAAACGAAAGAATCAGAAAGAATGCCAAGAAGGAAACCATGGAATCATGGAATCGAGATGAAGCCTGGATTTATGCCGAAGAAATCAAAAGTCTATCCCTTATCTCTGCAGGAGCAAAAATAGGTTGATGATTTCATTAATGAGCAATTGAGGAAAGGCAATATATGTCCATCACAATCCCCACAAACTTCACCCATATTCTTTATTCAAAAAAAAGATTTGAAAAAGCACATGTGTACCGACTACTGCTATCTAAATGAGTCGACAGTCAAAAATCTGTATCCCTTACTGTTAATCTCAGAAATTATTGACAAGGTTGGAAAGGCGAAGAGATTTACGAAATTGGATTTACGATGGGGTTACAATAATGTGCGCATCAAAGAAGGAGACGAATGGAAAGCCGCTTTTGCTATGCGTCGAGGATCATTCGAGCCAATTAGTCATGTTTTTCGGAATGACTAATAGTCCACCCACTTTTCAGAATATGATGAACAATATTCTAAAAGAGGAAATTGATCATTGTGTTGTCATTGTATTTATTGATGACATTCTAATATTTACAGAAAGCCAGAAAGGGCATGAGGACATTGTAAAAGAAGTGTTGAGGAAGCTACAAGAGAGCAATCTATTTTTGAAAGCCAAGAAGTGTAATTTTGATGTGGCAGAGATCATGTTCCTGGGATTGATCATTGGTCCCGATGGAATCAAAATGGATCCGATCAAGGTAGAAGCCATTACATCATGGCCTGTTCCTGAATGGGTCAAGGATGTACAAGTGTTCCTAGGTCTCATGAACTTCTATTGACACTTTGTACATTGAGGAATTGAAGAAGAAATTTGTGGAAGGTCCATATTAGTACCAGTAGATTTTACCCGACTGCTAAGGGTAGAATCTGATGTGTCTGATTATGCTACTGGCATGGTATTATCTATGCTATGCAAAGATGAGAAATGGCATCTGTGTGCATTTCTACATATGTAAGGGGTTGAATGATGTAGAAAGAAATTATGATGTCCATGATAAAGAGATGTTGGGAATAATCCGAGCATTGGAGGCATGGAGACATGATTTGGAAGGGGCAAAACACAAATTGGAAATTTGGATGGATCACTCAAATCGCCAATACTTCATGTCTGCCAAAAATTAAATCACCAACAAGCATGTTGGGCACTATTTTTATCACACTTCAATTTCCACTTAATTCACAAACTGGGAAGCCTGATGAAAAAAACCAACACATTATCACGGAGACCCGATCATAAAAAGGGATTACCTTGTTGAAGCCTGAATATTTCTGTATATGTGTGATGCACCAAGGTCATCTATTAACAGATGGTTCTGAAAAAGAAATGCTATCTAAAATTCAAAACTGTACTGATATGGATGAGGAAGTAATAAAGGCTGTAAAAGAGATGAAAGGAGAGAAGAAAAGACTATTAAAGGAGAAGAGTGGTGTGAAGAACAAGGGTTAATATTGTTCAGAGGAAGATGTATTTGCCAAAGGACATTAAGTTACGAAAGGAAATTGTCCAATTACATCATAATACTTCCATATCCGGACACCCAGGCAGATGGAAAACCCTGGAGTTAGTGATGAGGAATTATTGGTGGCCAGGAATTTCTAAATTCGTACAGAGTTATGTGGAGGGTTGTGATACTTGTCAATGTGGCAAATCCTATCTGGAAATGCCAGCTGGGAAATTAATGCCAAATCCGATCCCAACAGGACCCTGGATCGATATCTCGGTAGATTTCATTACTGGACTTCCCAAAGCACAAGGCTATGATTCTATTTTGGTTGTATGTGATCACTTCACCAAACAAGTCCATATTATTCCTACAACCCAGGAAATGAGTTCCTTAGGTTTGGCGCGCCTATATCATGATCATGTGTGGAAATTACATGGATTACCAAACATGGTTATTTCCGATCACGGACCCCAATTTGCAGCTGCATTCATGAAGGAATGAAATAAAACCTTGGGTATTAAAATTAAATTATCTACAGCATATCATCCCCAAACTGATGGGCAGACAGAGCGAATGAACCAAGAGTTAGAGCAGTATTTGAGGTTGTTTGTTGATCACCACCAAACTGATTGGCCAGAATGGCTGGCAATCGCCGAGTTCTCATACAATAATAAATTCCAGTCATCTACTCAGGTATCACCCTTTTATGCTAATTATGGGTATAACCCTCATATGGGATTTGAACAGAGAAGGAATGTGAAGGTACAAGCAGTGGAAGATTTTGTACAGCAGATGAAAAATGTACAAATTGAGACAGAAGCAGCATAAATTGGAGATAAAGTGTGGCTTAGTACCAAGGATTTACATATGACACATCTGGTTGTGGAGTAATTTGTTGTCCCAGTATAATAGGTGGTTTGTAGGGTCGTAAGTGAGAGACATTAATTGGCGCATCAATTTTGAATGATGACGGCACTTTTAGCTCTACTGCATTAGGTGAGATAATTTTAGAAATAGGATAGGGACCAATATGTGTCTCCATCAATTTCCTTGGTACCTATTGAAGTTGAAGGTGAACCTGAATTTATAGTCAAAGAAATTCTTGATTCATGACTGTGTCATAACAAACTCAAATTCTTGGTAAAATGGGAAAGCTATATGGATAAAAGTAATTCCTGGGAACCTGAGGATAATTGTAGAAATACATGAGACGCTATACGTGATTTTTACAATAAATATCCTAATGCACCGCGAAGGATAGCATGAGTGGAGTACGAAAATTTGAAATTCCGACCATATCGCAATTTCACGGCACCTAATTATCGCATGATCTCTCGCCTGGAAGTCGAAGGATAGAAAGGGGGTAATGTTAGGAAACATGCACAGTTACCTATCATAATTCTTCTTCTTTTTTCGCAGTAGTATTACATCATAAAACATTAAAATTATCAATGGATGCGACCATGAGACGGATAATTCTCACATGCCCTATATTTAGAATATGTACGCAACTGTATGCTTGCATTGTAAAACAGTATTCAAATATTGTACAACACTTGTAACTTAGTATATAAACCAATACATACTAAGAGACACATCAGTTGTGTTCTCTTAGGATTCCCACCATCACATTGTGTGCGGAAATGCCTTCATCAACCAACTGTTCTATTATTACCACATCACATCAAACTTTGATCCCCTTTTCTATATTTGTTGCATCTTCTTGTAGAGCCTGCACGAAGATCCTAGTGTGAATCTGGTGTTGCCCTGACACTTCAGAACTGTCATCCTCCCTGCCTTCTTGGTCATGGTCATTCAAGCCAAGTTCTGGATTATCTGATTCACTATCTGTGTCATTATCTTCCACAGAGGTGAGTGTTCTCATGTGATGGTCCAAGGTCGAAGGGCCCAAGATCTACTGATCCATCCCCTTGGGTGTTGGTGTCTCTATTGTCAGGGGTACAGGCTGAACTTGAAGTGGATATGGAGTGATAGATGGCTGACACTTAGGCCCCAGTGATAACGCATGAGTAGATCCCGGTCAGAAAACCTAGCAGTTCAAATTGGTGTTGCAATCAACACATCATTGCTGAGCATATCAGTTGACATAGTACAAATTGTAATCTTTGCCATCTTTAGCACAGCATGATATGCCAACCCCATTTGTTTGCCCCTTGCATTTTGCAAAGGATGGCAGGACATGACACCCATGTACATAAGACATCTTTCAGATCCATGAAGCCAAACAAATGGGTTCCATGCATGGGAGGAAAGCAGACAGCATCCAATTTGGAACTTGCCCAACCTGAATATGATGGATCGACAACCTCAAACCATTGCACCCATAAAATATCGAAGTGATGTGCTTCATAGTCTTGCATCCCAGGCCCAGTATAGGTCACATTTGCATGATATGCACCAAGGACCCTCACATATAAAAATTGGTGCAGATTTGGAGAAGTTGCAGAACCATCATCATTTTGATGGCTCAGAAAGTTCTGATTGGAGTTTCGTTTTGAATACAGATATCAATTTGTATTCAACCAAATCAGGAAGATAAGGTGGCAAATCAACAAGATAGATGATGGAGTGACATGTGTGGACCTGGAATCTGATGTTCTTGGGAATGGATGTTTAATTGATGATGCACATGAGCTCCCAGCAAGCTGGGCAGCATGACTTTGTGATGGAGAGTCTGTGTTCAGCTTGTTCCTGAATCTACACAACTTGGTCAGCTGACAATCATGGTGGGTAAAAAGTGAGAATGTGCCTGTAGAAGGTCCCCTAAAACATGTTTGGGGTTGGCAGCAAGATAGGTCATCACCACCATCAAAGTAGCTTCACAGTGGAGGCATGACACAAGAGTTACAGTGGTGAGGGGCAAGCCATGCTTCAACTGCTTTTTACCCTTCTGCTGCTTTGTAGGATTCAACTGGGTTTGGAAGGGAAGAAGAACATTGTTCTGATAGCAATCTGCTGTCCCAGGTATGCTGTCCACCATTTTGTACATTTTGATGGTAGTTTTGAGATCAGCAATGTATTTTTCCCTTTGACCTTGGGGCTCTGCAAAAGTCCACATAGGTAAGCTACACTGTATCGAATAATACGACCTATCGAACACATACAATGTATCGAGTGATACAGGTTTGGTGGACGCCATCGAACACCCTCATAGTGCATAGTGTATATGTAGTACCTACTATGTAACCAGTGAATGCACTACCACAATGTTTGCTGTACCATATAGTAGATGTAGCATGTAACACGTTAACCTATGAATTGGCATCATCAGATGGAATCGGCACCGGCATCGGGAGTGGGCATGGCACCGGCATCACTAGAAACGGCATCAGCATCAGGGATTGGGCATAAAACATTCAATGTGCCATGCTGACAGGAGCCATAGGAGCATAAACATCAACAATAAGATTATTACTATAGGTTCATGTATTGTATATAAATGAAATAAATGTGCATCATTCATCATCCGAAGTGTCCATATCATCAGAGCCAGGCAACCAAGTATCATCAACATAGCTGAAGTCTGCATGACTATAGATTGGTAGTGTGATGCAAGAAGGAGTTGGGTTTTCTATCTGGGAGGTGCTGGGAGACTTGGCTCTAGAATTATCCTCCAAATCAGCATCAGCATCAGCATCAGCATCAGCATCGAAATCGACATCGGCATCAGTATTTCCATGAGAACTAGCAGAATCTGTCTCTGATGATAAGAAGAAAACATTAGCTGCATCAGATGCAGTGAGAAGAGTGGTTGAAATGGGATTTCTAAGTGAAGAGGCATTAGGATCAGATTCACCATCAGAGCTAGCAGAATCTGTCCCCGACGATGAGAGGAAAACATCCAGCACGTCAGATGCAGTGGCAAAGGTTGTTGTAAGGGGTTTTGCGAGTGGAGATGAAGAGGTAGAATCGGCAAGGTAAAAGTTGGCAGCATCAAAGCCAGTTGGAGAACCCATATGGGGAGATGATGAATCAGGATCGTATATCATGGCAGCCTTAGAGGCGGTGTGTTTATCCTTGCCTTGCCAAACCATGTTCAAAATGGCATCAGCAGCAGCAGCGGCATCAGCATCGGTATGCTGATTGGAGTCAGGTGCGGCATCGGCATCAAATCTGACATTGGAATGTGGTGAATCGTTGGATCCAGTGTCTGAAAAATAGAGCCCAGCATCAATACCAGTTACAGTGGGTGGTGGACTGTAGGCAGCAGAGACAGCTGTTGGGAGACTTGGAGTGACCGACCACTCCTTGTCATATACACCATCAGGCAGAGACCCTGCATACCCAGAATTATGCACCTTTCCCTTGCCCTTTGTCTCCTGGTTGATTGCCAAAACATCATTTTCTGTGATCTTGGTACCCCAGGTCCACTTGTGGGAGGTGGGGGGAAGGGACTTCAGGCACTCTAGTTCAGCCTGTGCATGTACTCCCACCAGATGCGATTGTCTTGTTATGGCAGATTGTTTTGAAGGTCCCCCAACTTGTCGAGGGTTTTTGATGCAAGTACAGAAGACAAAGTCAGTGATTCAGACTGTAGCTCCTTGAGGAGGGCAAGCTCATGAAGTCCTTGAAACCCTGCCGCTTTCCTAACATTGGCATTGAAGGCAGCATCGGCTGATGATTCACAGCCATTTATGAAGTTATGCATACTGCGCGTCTCATTGAACATATCATGAATGAGAGTGCGCAGCTCAACGCAAGATCGGCAAGCGGCTCAGCAGTCAGGATCATCGGGTGCTTCCTGGTTATTGATGGGGGTTGACAGCGCAGGGATGTATTGCCGATAATGATCAAGGCACTCATCCAGGGTGTCAATGCCTAAAATCCTCCCAGCATCTGGTTCCCTAATGTGTCTCCACCAGTCACATGTGTATGAGGGCACAAGGCGGCTCGGACTATCCGTGGCGACACCATCATCCAATGCAGCCAAAAGAGATGGATGGAATCCAAGTGGTAGGTGTTCCAAATTAATGTCGGCCAGGCTGTCAGCCAAGGACTGAACCAGGATCAGCACATCAATCACCAGGCTGATTGTGGTGGCAGTACTGACCCAAGACATGACATACATCTGTCATATTTTTGAGTGACATATTACTTGTGTTGGAATATTCACAGTGAGTTTTCGAACGATTTCATTCCCACCTTCCAAATTTAGCTGTATGTCATTTTATGCTGTTATTGTTTCACTCTCCATTTTTATTATGCACTGTTTACTCAAGAATTTATTCTGTATGTACTTAAGGACCTCGTTTTGTACCCAGTATGCTACGCGTTTACCTCTCAATTTATTGTGTTATGATGTGTTGTTTCTATTTTCATATCTGACCCTTCAATAACTTGTCCATTTAAGAAGATCTGATCTTACAAGGACGGTTTGAAGGGCCTGATGCCGCTAGGGTGTCATCCTCAGCTGGGTCTAGATTGTTATCAGAATCAAATTTGTGTTCATTGCCATGTGTGATGTGTGAGGGAGCAATCTCATGAC
Source organism: Tricholoma flavovirens (assembly GCA_003313805.1). Lineage (NCBI taxonomy): Eukaryota > Fungi > Basidiomycota > Agaricomycetes > Agaricales > Tricholomataceae > Tricholoma > Tricholoma flavovirens. The sequence goes on along the minus strand of QLOK01044097.1, from coordinate 1,879 downwards.
TTGCAACATTGGCAGTGTTTTGTAAATGTGTTAAGGTTACCATGTGAGATGCGAGAGCTTCTCTTTCCTGTTCAACTATTTGCATAGCAGAAACATGTGGTGATTTTCCTAGTCAACAGACTTTGTCTTGTAATTCAATCCTGGTAAACTTCAATGGTGGTATTTGATAGGGGTCTGAGTCCAACTTACTGCATTTGTTCAAAAATGATAGCAAAGTCAATCAATCCACTCTTCAACCGCAGATTGAACCAATGGGGATGCTGATGCAGTAGTAGAGGCCGAGGCCATTCCCGGTCCTGATGATCCCGGTCCCAATCCCTGTGTGCCATACATATACATTACCTTTACATTTGTTAGCCTTAGCGATTCCGCCAAGTTGACTTCTTCCTCCCATCTTTCGATTGCTTGCTGGCTGAATGCTGCTGTAAGTTCAGCATGGTGCTGGCCGAGTCATGTGGAAACCTCTAGCGCTTCTCGAGATTTTGAACACAGTTTAACTGTCATGCCAAGCAGTTTTTTGTGATTTGAATCTGTAGCATGATCATCAAGCATTTCTGCCCGATGTCGCAAGGTCGCTGTTATAACTGTTGGGGAAATGGAACTCAGCGATGACCACCAAGATTCAAGTATTTCTCCTGCTACAATGCCGGACCCTGGAATGAAGGATGGAGCATAGCGAAAAAAACATTCATCCTTTTGGCCATGAACATGCAAAAGCCCAATGGCCTGGTCAATAGTCAAGCTGGGTGGAAGATGGACACCAATATGTTGCAAAATGTGGATGATGTACTGGCAGACAATGTTGTAAATGAGCATTACACCCTGGTCAGGGTCAACCCTGGTGGTTTTCAGTGCTTGAAGAAAAGCAAAGTTGATATTCTTTTGCTGTTCTCCATGAAACAAGTCCACAAATGCATTGGGTACATAACAGCCATGCTGTGCACATGCAATGGCTGCTACTCCAGTCCGATCACATGCCTTCAATGCCAGAAAAGCATTCACAATAGCTAGGAATTTATTTTGGCATGGAGCCTTCTGGAGACCCAGGTAAAGATCAGATCAGCATTGGCCACCGGCATGGAAGGGTACTTACTGTTAATAGTTCTATGGCCTCCTGCAGGAACCGTTTGTATTCAGCCTGATTTGGGGCCATCCCCCCTCCATTCCAAAGCCATATATCATTATCCAAGTTTTTCTGCTGAACATGATCGGCTTTGAAATTGCCATCGGCCACAAATATGCGTTTAAAAACAAATCTAAATTTTGTAGGTTATTTTGGATCCCAGTGCACAAATCCAGGTATTTAGTCACCCACCGGTTCACATCATACTTCCAATTTTCTGGTATATTTATGCCTACTTGAGGACAGGCTGGACAGAAATTGGCAAGTGATCCTGGCTTGGGATTCAAAGGATCTCTGTCATTATGTCCATACCCTGCCCACTTCAGTCTTTTCATCCAACGCCATAAGCAGGACATGTGCCAAAGCTCATGGTAGAGATTAACCACTTTGGCAGGCCTTGTCGGCAATGTTATGCGCCGAATCAGCTGGTAAAACTGATATGCCAATGCCTTTAATTCCAGATTACAGAGCCAAAAGTGGTCTAGGATGTGCACGGTGAAAAGAGTTCGTATTCTGGTGAAGCTTGTGGGTAGTAAGTTACTGGCTACTAGGTCCAAGGGAATTTGGTGTTCCCCCTGGCACTGGCAGGTAACCATTGCTAAGTGATGTATTCCATTTGTATGCACCACATGAATATAACTGTTGTTCAAGGCATCGGCAGTTGGCAGTGCAGTAGTCCGATTGGCATCAGCAGTTTGATTAGGCTCAGGCAAGTATGGTGGGAACCCATGGACATCTTCATTGGCATGTTCAACT